>LZPO01107920.1:312595-333844 GCA_001675575.1 Neotoma lepida
GGCTGTCTTATAAACTTCTCCATTCTCTGCTTGACTTTGTGCCCTTTCTACTTTCTGGTCAAGTGAGGGCCTGCTTCTGCCAAATGGGAGATGACAACACTGCAGAGAGGGGGACATTCCATCAGGCTCTGAGCAGGGTAGCTTCTTATGTNGGAGGAGTAACATGAGAAAGAGTGAAGTGAGGGGGTGCTTCGGGCAAGCTCAGGAGGGCGTGATGGCGGAATGACNGACAACTTCAGCATGGAGAGTGGGAAGACAGGTGCATGAACCTGGACGTGTCAGGCCTCAGTCCCCGGGCAAGAGGAGCCTTAGACGTCTGCGCCAGGGGCTGCCAGGGGCTGACTGTGTTTCTAGAAAACCCTGGCAACCACATGGGGTAAGGGAGGCCCATCCAGGTGCCTTGCCAGGCTTAGGGTGAGAAAGGAAGGGGACCGGGCTGATGGAAGGATGCTCTTGCCTGGGATCTGGGGCCCCCAGGGCAGGTGTCTCTATAGACACGGCTCTGGNCCACACCCATACTCATCTTCTTCCAGGGCCACAATATCCACACTTTTGACCTGAAGTTGGTGTGGGTAGATCCTGGCCAAGACAAGTGAGTGACTTCCTCTGCAGGTGTCCCTGGACTTCCCTCCTTGTGCCCCATGATATCTGCTCACACCTCCAGGCTCCCACATGAGCCCCACTTCCAACCCTAGANGGAACTGGGGCTCACCGGCCACCTCTATGTGCCTAGGTGTGTGCTCCGCATCCTCACCCCTGAGGAAGAGTTCTCCTTTCACGCCAGAGACTCCCAGGGCCAGGTGAATGAGGTGGAAGCATGAATGGTGGGGATCAAGTCAGAAGCCAGGGGAGGGCAGAGTGCCAATCCTACCGGACTAGAAGGGCATTGGGGGTATGCCTAGGGTTCGGTATCAGCATGTTAGAGGAAAAGGAATTGCCCACCATTAGGCTGAAGTAGAGGCATAAGGAGATGCCTGTTCCCACCCTCTTGTGCAGCCCTCTGGGTTGTCTAGTCCCTGGGCTACTCAGGCCTGATGTCACATTGTAGAAGGGCAGTGTACTTAGGGACAGAGTGGTGGGGAAGGACCTGGGTGCCCCANGAGGCCTCTTTAGAGCATACCTGCAGTAGCAATGACATGTTCCCTGTTTTCCTGTCCCCACCAGGTTGTCTGGCAGTGGAAAGTGACCCAGGCTGTGTGCCAGGCNCTGCATGGCAAGAAGGACTTCCCTTTGCTGGGGTCAGGCCGGGAGTCANCTGTACCCCCTGACTGCCGCTATGTGGGCTATACTTTCCGCCATGAGGGCCGGCTNTACCAGGCCACCTATGAGGGTGATTGGTGTTGGGCCAAGCCCCATGGCAAGTGAGTCACCATTGTTGTGGGGTTAGCACTTCCAGCAGGTCATCAGAAAGAAGTGTGCTAGAAATTCCATTGACCAGGAGTTTTCTCAGGCTTGACATTTAGATCGGCATCTCCTGTGGTTCAAGGGGGAAAGGGAATGTAGACGCTTCCAAGGCTCTTCCCATGGGAGNTGTCGAGTTCCCCAGTGTCTCAGAAAGTTGCTGGTGCAGGAGCGGGGAGGGCTTTCTGTGCAGGATCTCAGTGCTCAAGTGAGGACTAGGTGAACAGAAAGTCTAGTTGGAAGGTCCTAGGGTAGAGGAGGGGAGGGACGCTGAGAGTCTGGGGGTGCAGCTGCCTGGGGGTGGGTCTGGTGGCCTGATGCAGTGGACCTCGCCTGTGTTCCAGGGGAACCCTGAAGTGGCCGGATGGGCGGAGCCACGTGGGGGATTTCTTCCAGGGCCTGGAGCATGGGTAAGGCTGACTGGGCAGATGCTGGCATACAGGGCAACCAGAGGAGCTGTCATCCACTGGGCTGCCCCAAATTCCCACATCTCAAACGGGAGTGGGCAGATGGCCCAGCTCCTCTCACCACAGAAGGGAAACCTGGCTGGAATAGGAATGTGGGTCTCAGCCTGAGACTGGCTTCCCATGGTGGGGGAGGGGTGTCCTGGGGATTTTTTGCAAGAGAATAGGGGACTCTGAGATCTTTTGTACTTTCCGAGGGACTCCTTGGAGACAAGGACAACTGGGTAGCATGGAGGGATGTGACAGGGGCATCTGATCAGGCAAGTGGCCTGCGTACTCACTTCTGACCCCACCCAACCACACGGTCAGCTTTGGCGTCTGCCTGGTGCCCCAGGCCTCTGAGGACGAGTTTGACTGTTACAAGTGTCACTGGCGGGAAGGCAGCATGTGTGACTATGGCATCTGTGAGTAAGTGACCTTTGGCCTGTAGGGGAGGGGAGTGGGGAGAGACATCCTCTGGACTGAGCTCCTTGAGGAAGAGCCAACTGTTGGTGAATCTCTCCAGGTATGGCACTGACAAGGTGTACAAGGGCTATTTTCAGGCAGGCCTTCGGCATGGATTCGGTGTCTTTGAGAGTACTCCACAGGCCTCCCAGCCCTTCAGGTACACGGGCCACTGGGAGAGAGGCCAGAGGAGTGGCTATGGCATTGAGGACGACAGTGAGAGGTGAGTGCTGGCAGAGAGAAGCCAGAAGTCCAGCTGGTTCAAGCCATGGGCTCTCCCTAGTCCCCCTGGACCCCTCAGCCTTTTGCTTGTTATGTTCTGGGTGTCTGCCTCCATGGTTCTTCCCTCCATCTATGCTTTGTGCTACCTCTAGGGGCCTCCACCCTCATGCCTTCTCTTAAGGAGGATTTCCTTCTCTGCCATCCTCTGTTCTCCTTGGGGTCCCTCCCTCATCTCCTGTCACCACCTGTCTCCCTGAAGCCCCTGTCAGCAGAGCATCCAGAAGGCACAAGGAAACCATTCTGAGCCCTTTCTCTCACATTTGCTCTTCCCTTAGGGGTGAGCGCTTCATCGGCATGTGGCAGGCCGACCAGCGTCACGGCCCTGGGGTCGTGGTCACCCAGGCAGGCGTCTGCTATCAAGGCACATTCCAAGGGGACAAGATGGCCGTGAGTGGTAGCCCCTTCCCTGGGCACTCCGTAGCTGAATTAAAGCCAAGCTGGGTGGATGGCAAGGGATGCTCAGCTCTGCCAACCCATCTCCTCTGACTTTGGCAAGATCCAGGCTTCTTCTTAGCCTCTCTCTCCCTATCTTCAACTCAGGTCAACAGTGCTTACTGTACATGAGCTTGGAAGAACTAAGGGTGTCACTGGACAGCTAGTGGCACTCATAGACCCCCTCCCTGGCCCTAGCTGAATCTCCATCATTCTTCTGGGGTCCTTGCGTGACTCCTGCAATTGATGCCATTGTCCTTAGCATATGAATGGCACATGTTTATTGATGACAGACATCAGAGAACTTGCCCTGCTGAGACCAAGATCAAACCCAAGTCCTCCAAGGCTGGGCCTCCATCTCTTACCTTCTGCCTGTCTGCAAGCCAGGGCCTTGATGTGTGGTGGGGCTCTGGCCAACAGCCAGTTCATGGTTCTATGGGTTGTTTGTTTAGACTCCACCTTGTTCTGGAAAGAACCAAAGGAGACCTCAAAGAAAAGGAGAAGGAAAGGCAAGAATAGGCCCACAAAATAGCCAGAAACAAGTTGATCATGAACTTGTCAATGAGTTTCCTGGCAGGTGCAGTAGGAAGGGGACTCGATTGGTCCTGAGGACCCAGGGTAGTGACAGGGAAGCAAAGGCAGCTGAAAGGAAGCTAGCACTTCCTGAGGAGGAGCCACATCTGAGAGCTAACTAGGAAAAACAAGGGATGGGGTTCATGGGACTCCCACATCTGGGGAGGGCAGTGCCCGGGCTGGGGTGCCCTCGGCCCTGTGGGTCAGTGTCCACCCACCCTGGTTCTGTGTCCAATCTCACACCCCCTCCCTCTATTCTCTCACTTCCTTTCAAGGGCCCAGGCATCCTGCTGTGTGAGGATGACTCTCTGTANGAGGGTACTTTCACCAGGGACCTGACACTGCTAGGGAAGGTGAGAGCCATCCACTTCTCATCCCATCCCATAAAGCNAGGCCTTAGAGCCGAGGATGAAGGTGAAGGACGGGCAGCCGGAGGATGCCTCTTCCACCTCCACGTGTCCAAAGGGCTCAGTGTCCTTGCCATGCTGCATGTGGTGCTGACTTAACAGAGCAAGGTGACAAGGCACTGGAGGACTGNCTTCATGCCCAGAGGGCACAGGCTGGCTGTGTCCNTGCTGTGCCCTTACANAGCTATNACCANCTGAACCTTGGGCAGCTGTCCCTGGGGTCACTGTTCTTTCTTTCTTCCTGCCCAAGGTGACATAGCAAAAGGCAGTTGTGTCCATGCTGGGGCCTTTGGGAACTTGGGGATAGGTGGGTCTGGTGCCTCATGAGTGACTAGGAGTGCTGTGGATGGAGCAACTCCACACAGCAGGACATTGACCCTCTAGCTTCCCTGGATCAAGCTACCTAGTCTCACAACGGAGCTGGGTGAGACTTCTAGAATATCTCAGCACCTCTAATGGACAGGTAGAACACATGGTCAGACATTTTCATCTCAAGTAGGCCCAACATTGACACACTTGGCTGGGCACACAGACCTATCTGTCTTCCCTTTCTGCTCCTAGGGTAAGGTCACCTTCCCCAATGGTTTCACCTTGGACGGTTCTTTCAGCAGTGGGACAGATAAAGGACTGTACACACAGGGAGTGCTAGACACAGCCTCCCTCCCGCCTGACCCAGCCAGCACACGCAAGAGGTGAGAGCCTAACCTGTTTGNCAGTGTGTGTTTCTTCCCACCCAAGGCCTCAGGGCTCAGTGGGGGCCTTTTACTGTGGAAGAGTCCGGAGCNCCAGGTCTTCCAGCCAGATGCTCTTGAAGTCTAGGGCTAGGCAGATATACTGCCATACATAAACTGGAAGAAAAATAGGATTTGTAAGTCTCACATTGACCCTGGTTTTAGCTTTTCTTTTTTTCTAGAAAGGATACAAGACAATTTCCAAGTCAAACACACAAGGGAAAAAAAAAAAGTAAAATTGTGAATAGATCTTAAAGAGACAGACACATAGTTATAGATATAGTTATAGTTATAGTGCCCCTTACTGACTCTGACTTCCCCAGCAGCCAAAATGAAGAAGGAAAGAAACTTGATATGTACACCCTCAAGTACTAGTTTGTGAGACAGGTTATTTTCCTAGGAAAGCAGAAACCCCTTTTGAAAACTCATAGTTCAGGTGAATAACTCTTGCCACATTTGTTGACAATCTGGGTGTGTTGAGGGAAAATAATGGAAAATGGTCCCAGGTAGAATTTCAGAGGTAGGGAAGGGATACAGCAGATTCATCAACCTATTGTCCCTGCGTGCTACTTCTCTCTGATAGCAGGAGCTGAGAGAGGACAGTGGTCCTGGAGAGGTCCGCCCCAGCCTGGCGGGGTGCAGGTGTGGGATACCTGTGAGGTGACAGTGATAGAGTTCCCTTTGTGAGACGCTGCCTGTTAGACTTACAGTTGGGTCTCACTCAGCCTGTTGGCAAGGCAGGATCCACTACAGGGAGGCTCTGGGAGAAGGCAGGACAGAGCAAAAATCAGGGAAGTCCTGGACTTCCAGGCATTGGTCTGTCTGGATTTGGTCTCAGCTCTCCAGGCCCTGTGCAGAACTATGTACCCCATCTCTCCTCCATCTCAGAATACATGCTCTTGCCCCTCTGCTTGGAGGTCAACTTTGCCTGCGTTCTCNAACCATCTAGACTCCTGGGGCCTGATCACAGGCCGGGCTGGTCCCACCAACCCAGCCTGCACCTGGGGCTTGCTGGCTTCCACTCCATCTTCCACATCTCTCGCTGTTCCCCAACCACAGACAGCTGGGGCTGGGTGCCTTCCCTGTGGAGAGCCGCTGGCAGGGAGTCTACAGACCCTTCCAGGACTTCGTGCGCTCAGGCTGTCCTGGGGACCTGCAGGAAGCTCTGTTGGGCTTTCATGTACAGAGCTCCAAGGAGCTCCGCGAGTCCCAGGAGTACCTGTGCTGTGAAAGGTGAGCCTAGCCCTCTGGGTGTCCCTGCAGGTCACAGCGGGGTTGGGGAAGCTTCTGGGGATGGGTGCTGGCTCAGGGGCGGGTGAGGGACACTGTGCATGGTGCCCCAGGAGCCGCCCCAAGGACTGTGCGGGCAGCATGGAAGATATCCTGAAGGAGCTGCTGCAGCACCGCGAGCCCCAGGCCCTGCAGCAGTACCTCAGGAAGGTGAGGGTCCAGGCTGGGGAAGGTCTCCTGTATTTCACAGCATGATGCTAACTGGAGGGGACAGGCCCATGGTGCTCCTGGTCCTCAGAGGGCCTCAGTGTTCCCGGGCTGGGAGGCTGGTCTGGGTTCACGGTGCTCNACACCCTGGCTCTAAGCATCCCTGTTGTCTCCCTCGGGCCCAGGCTCTGAGCAATTCCCGACACCCCTTGGGGAAGTTACTCCGTACCCTGATGCTGACCTTCCAGGCCACGTATTCAGGCATAGGAGCCAACAAACACCTACAGGGGATGGCTCAGGAGGAGGTGAAGCAACATGCCCAGGAGCTTTGGGCTGCCTACAGGTGAGCCTGTGCACAGGGTGCCTAGGGACTGGCCCAGGATGGCCCTTTCCAAGGCTTGGCTCTGTCNGATGCCTCTAACTCAAGTCTTGTTCAGTTCAGGACCAGAGGTATGAGAGATGTCATCCAACTGCTCCTGGCCAGGGGTAAATCCCTGTCTAGTCCCTGGNCATACCCCTGCCCCATAAGAACTTTACCCTTGCTGTAGGCTGAGTGTGACCCTGGTTTCCAGATCTATCTNTCCTGTCCCAGGATAGATCTAGAATCTAGATCCTCTGCGCATTGCAGATAGGAGCTTCAGCTGCCACTAGAGTACCAGGACCCTCCAGCACTCACACTAAAGCTCCAGCCTTGGACCTGCAGTGGCAGGAAAGGCTAGATTCTACAGGCATCCCATCCAGATCTAGCCAGCCAGTTCTGGGAGATGGGACCACCTACTCTCTGTTCTGGTGGCTGGGAGGGTGGAATTCTGTTTGTGTGGGCGGCAGCCACATCATGCTCCTCTCATGGGCTTGCAGGGGTCTGCTGAAGGTTGCCTTACAGCGCCAAGGCCAGGCCCTGGAGGAGGAGGACATGGAGACAAGGTACCTGACCAGGCCTTTGCACCTGGGGCCTCCCTCTGGGTGGCAGTGCTTCTTGGCAAAGCACTGGGCACGTATGCTATTCACCAAGCATGGTGCATTGACTATACATCACAGTGACCCATGACCTTGGTCCTGGGATCCACCCAGGAGTGGTGCCACCATGCACTAGATACATCTTCGTTCTAAATGTNCCCTTCCAGCCTCATGTGCAGAGGGGGAAGCAGTTGCTAGAGGCCTCCTCCTTCCTGTGCACTGNGACTGAGGTGTGGAGGAGATGAGCCTAAGGTCACATAGAGCAGGAGTTAGCNGTCCCCAGGATGCAGATGCAGAGGGGACCCTGCCAACAGTGTCTCCCACCCATTCTGGCCTCTCAGGGACCTGCAGGTGCATGAGTTGCTGCTGCCACTCATCTTGCCCAGCTTCTACTCAGAGCTCTTCACACTCTACCTGCTTCTTCATGAGAGAGAGGATGGATTGTACAGCCAGGGCATCACCAACCTCAGCCTGTTTCCTGACACGAAGCTGCTGGAGTTCCTGGATGTGCAGAAGTAAGTGCCTCCTTGCACGCTCAGCCAGAGCTGTGGAGGAGCAGGCGGTTCCCCCCAACCTCAGCTGTGAGGTGTACCAGGCTTTCTTTGGGGCCACCCAACCAGCTCTCAAATCATGACACAGAGACTTAGTTATGAATGCTTGGCCTTAGCTTAGGCTCGTTTCTTGCTAGCTCTTATAACTTAACCTGTTTCTCTTCATCTATGTTTTGCCTTGGGGCTTTTTACCTTTTTTCCTTCTGTATATCTTACTTTGACTATTTCTTGTGTCTGGCTGGTGGCTGCCTGGCTTCTGGCCCTGGGTGTGTCCCCCCCTCTCTCTCCCTCATTCTCTTCTTCCCTCAGAGCCTAGATTTCTCCTCCTATTTAGTCTCTCTGCCTGCCAGCCCCACCTATTCCTCTTCTGCCTAGCTATTGGTTGTTTAGCTTTTTATTAGACCAATCATGTGCCTTAGGCAGGCAAGGCGAAACAAATGCAACATATCTTAACATANTTAAACAAATGTAGCATAAACAAATGTAACACACCTTTACACAGTTAAAGTACTATTCCACAAAAGTGAGGCATGCTCATTTATACGTACACCACAGNGCTCTGGGGAACAGGGTCAGATGCGGCCAGATCCAAGTGCTTACCCATCCCACAAAGGAAAACACCTTTGCTCTTCCCTCTGACTTTGCACCAGCCACTTCGGGGTTATTGGCTCCTTGCTCAGTCTCTCCACTGTCCCCAGAGAGAGCTGGCATTTCCTGCCCCTTNGCTCCNGTAGTGCTCTTGGAGCCCCTCCTGGCTTGGTGTCCTACCCTGGGTGCTGGCCAGCATTGACTGGGCCTGCCTCCAGATCCACCATTTAGGCCCATACACTTGGATTGAGAGGTGGGGAGGAGAGGTCTTCAAGGGGAAACTGAGGGATGTTCTGGGAGCAGCTCAAGACAGGTGTTTACCATACTCTAGTCACTAAAGCCTAGGGCTTCCCTGCCCTCCCACACCTCTGCTGCCTCTAACATCCTTTTTCCTTACCGCCCCTCTGACACGTGCATGTCACAAGTGCTTGATTGTCCCTGCTGGGATCTCAGCCATTCCCACTCACCTCCAGAGCCCAGGGACCCTTTGTCACATAGCAGTAGAAGATCACTTCCTCCAGGACTCTATGGCTTCCCCTGGCCTCANGCTGTGTGTATACACCTGGGTTCCATGGTGGTCCCACATTCCCTTCCCATCGACTGTTTAGCTTTCTAACTGGGAGGGACTCAGAAATAGGGTGTGTCCTCTGAGCTCAGATCTGCAAAGCCTCCCATCTCCTGGCTCCAATTTCAGGCACCTGTGGCCCCTCAAGGACCTCTGGCTGACAAGCAATCAGGTGAGAGGGCTTGCCTGGGGGAGGGGCCTGTGATCCTGGAGTTTGTGAGTCAGGGTTGCCTGGGGAGAGGCAGGTGAGGGAGGAGACACCAGCTGTCCTTCCTGTCTCAAGTGGCTCCCACCTGACCAGGCTCAACAGCAGGCTCCTCTCTCCTGGCGGTGACTGTGGGTAGCATACCTGAGCTCTGGGTCTCAGTTTCTTCCTGTGTAAATAGAGCTACACCAGACCCACTTCATAAGACATGTGCCATGGTCAAGGCACATCAGGCTACTGGCTATCTCAGGACTATCTGGAGCCTCCTAGGGAAGCAGATTCTGTGGGTGCCACAGTTTTTACAATGCTAGGCAAAAATTCTACCACTGAGCCACATCCANGTTCTTACCTTATAGAGTCAGAAACTCGTTTCAACAAGTCCTTGGGTCTGGGATCACTGANATCAGCTTTGGAATTGTGTCACCAAGTGACCTTGGCTGTTAGAATGGTTGTCTTTTTTGTCCACCTTGGTCCTCTCAACCTCTTGGAACCTAGTTCCCCCATTTTACAGCTGCATAAAGTGAAGCTCACAGTGGGGCTGTGGGATTGCCCTGGATCGCTTAGCCATCAGTGCAGGGATGTACTTAAGTCAGTGATGGGGCAGGTGTGAGGGGCAAGGGACTCTGAGGATGAGAACGTGTCAAGCTGGATCCCTGTTTTACCTCCCTATCACCTTTACAGAGATATTCTCTGGTCCGGGACAAGTGTTTCCTGTCAGCCACTGAGTGTCTGCAGAAGATCATGTGAGTGTCTGCCCTGGATTGGGGGCGGTGTGCATGTAAGGGCACAGGCATGCTGTCCCTTCTCCTCCTTGACCACAGTGCACCCTCCTTACAGCACCACAGTGGACCCTCGGGAGAAACTGGAGGTGCTGGAGAAGACATATGGAGAAATTGAGGCCACAGTGTCTCGGGTGCTGGGCCGGGAATACAAACTACCCATGGATGACCTACTGCCTCTGCTTATCTANGTCGTGTCACGAGCTCGGTGAGTGGAAACTGGGGTAGATGGAAGTAAGACTCCTTCCTACTTTGTCTGCACCAAACATAGGACAGAGGGGGCGCTAAGGCCTAGAAAGGATCTAGTCTCATGGGTGCCTGGGACAGAGCTGGACCCATTCCAGAGGTGTCTAGCCCTTTAGGCTAGGGTTGCTCCCCCAGCCCTGGGGTACCTGTCTGTGACTTCTCCCTTCTCTCCTTTGTTGTCATGATGCTTTCTCTAGAATTCAGCATCTGGGAGCTGAGATCCACCTGATCCGTGACATGATGGACCCCATCCACACAGGTGGCCTCCATGACTTTCTGCTCACAGCTTTGGAGGTGAGAGACCAGGGCTGTGAGCCCAAGGAAATTCCCTCCCTGCCCCAGACACCATAATAGAAAGAGCTCAAGTGCCTGCCTTACATGTATCCACGGAAAGGGCCCCTGCTGCTGTTCAGAGGGCAGATGAGCCTCCCAGCCCTTCAGGCTGCAGCTCCAAGCAGTGTGCAGAGGGAAGGCCGCTGCAGAAAGTGGCTGACAGCTAGTCCTAACTGGAGCGGTGTGTACACAGGGAGGTGGGTGTGACGGCCTTCAGGGCCTAAGACCCTGCATGTAGTTGGGAGCAGGTCTTCCAGCAAGTCCCAACCTCGTCTCTCTCCGCAGTCCTGTTATCAGCACATCCAGAAGGAAGATGTGAGGCTGCACCGCCTGCCTGGCCCCTGGAACTCTAGAGAACTCTGGTGACANGGCCACTCTGGACCAAGTGCAAAGCTGGGGGCCACATGGCTACAGTGGACTTTTGTGGAGCAAGCACTACTCCCCTGCTCCCCCATTGCCTGGGTCAAGGCAGGCTGTAGAGATGGTTCTCAAAGGAGATGCTGGTTTGCTTCCTACAGGGACACACCCAGCTGCTACAGTGTGACCCCATACCTGTTAGCTCTCCTTTGGCCTCTGATCTGGGCTCTGACAACCTTTTCTCAAAAGTAGCACCATCTTGGGTAAGGAGCCCTACCTTCATTCTGCCTCAGCCCTTCCTCAGTAGCCGTCAGTCTCTGGGCTGCAGGCCATGTGATGGTGGAGATGATTTCCAACATTCTTCCAGTCCAGTTTACTGAGCTCTGCAGCACTTCNCCAGGATCTGGCCTCATTCATTTCTTNNGACTGAAGTGGAAATTCTCACACTACTGTTCATCTCATTTCTGTTTCTCTGCTCCTGGCTAGAAGGTCCCAGTTCCTTTTGCCGTGAATGTCTGCCTGGGGACCTGTCTCCTCCTCAGCTGGGCTTCAGGCTTCAGCTGGCCTCTCAGGAGTACCCTGTGGCAGGAAAACCTCAGCTCTGTGCCAAGCTACCTTGTTGCCTCTGGCAGGCCCTGCACTTTGCAACGGCATGGGATGTAAACATCAGTCATTCACCTGGCCTCCCTTACGAGCAGACTGCAGGTGGCCCATAAATGACATACCTGAGACACTTTGTGGCCTCTCTGTGGAAGGGACAGCAGGGATATTCGAGGCTTGCTNGTGCCCTGACAGATGAGCATCTCTGGCTCAGGACCATAAGCGAGTTTGGTCACAGTGCTGGGCTCTGGGTCACTGTTTCTGGCTCCAGGTATGCCTCCCACCAATTCAGCCTATGTGGGAAGGGCCAAGGGAGATGTTGAGAAAGGTGCACAGGCCAGGGCTGAGGACCACCTTCAGAGCATCTCAGGAAGTGTGGAGCACTATATGAAGAGAGCTTATTGTTCTCCTGCACTGCCGTCTCCAGAGCAAGCAAAGGGAGGCCTTCTCTGGCTGGATCCACCAAATGTTTCAGCGTGAACACAGGGCCTGGGCTTGAGTTCTGCCAGGAACTTGTGTCCCAAGGAAGGTCCTCTGAAGGTCAAACTGATGGAGGCCTCTCTCTCTGTCTCTCGCTCTCTGTGTCTTTCTCTCTCATAGAGCCTTAAGTGCCTGTGACACAGTTCAGCTGTGACAAAACCCTGCCACCCTCTCTCCTGCTTCCAACACTAACTGAACTTGGGCCTCTGGTCCTTGTGGGTCCACAGGGTTTCCCTAGTGTCCTGTTAGGTTCCAGGAGCAGCCAAGGCTATNGCAAACCCTTAAGACAAAATCAACATGTGAGAAGGATGTGGAGCTGACTGTACAAGTGAGTGTCAGTCAGCCGCTCCCATTTGGTGCTTCTGGAGGCTGATGGGGCCATCTCAGTGNTGGCCTCTCCCCGATGGATTCTTTCATAGGTGTTAACTGTCCAGCCTAGAATACGTCCCGTTTTTTTGACATGTGAGTCATGCAAGAGGGCTGTCTTAGGAGTTCATGGTTGCTATCATCAATACCCTTACTGTCATAAGAGAATCTGCAGGCCAGATGTCACGCCCCCTTACTCCACCTCACTTCATGGCTTTGTAGAAAGAAGCCTAGAGTCCTGAGGGAAGACTGAAAGATGAGACCTGTGGTTAAAATCTCTTCCGTCTAAGCCGGTTTTCTTCATTTCCCTTCCTGCCTTATAATGGTTTTTTAATCTTTATTTTTTGCTAGCTACTTCTCTGGGGGATGGCCACAACTACAGTCTACTTATTTATTTGGAGTTTTTAATAAATCCATTTCATCTTTGTGTGTGTGTGTATAAAGGCGAGAGCGAATATGAGGCGTCTTCCTTGAACATTCTCTACCTTATTGTTTGAGGCAGTCTCTCCTTGAACCTGGGACTCACTGATTCACCTAGACTGGCTCACCAGCAAGCCGAAGGGATTCTNTTTCCTCTGCCTCCCCAGGTCTGTGGCTGCAGGCGTGCACCTCGATGCCCACTGGGTGCTGGGACTAGACGTCAGGTCCCCATGCTTACACAACAAGTACTTTTCTGACTGAGTCACCTCGAGCCCCCCACACCCAATTTCCTCTTTTCGTGACACCTCCTGCCTGTGAGGGATAGGGAGCGTGTAATGCTCACGAATGTCCCAGACAGCTGCCCACTGATGGAACTTTCAGCTACAAGAGGGGCAAGGGTCATGTTCAGAAGAAGTAATACTGGGAATACAGAGCTTGCTTTCACTCTGTAAGTGCAGGGGGGCGGGGATTGTGTCATTCCTACAAAGGGTATGTATGTATTATGTGCTGTGTCCAGGGGCACTCTTGGGAGGTCAAAGGGTCTACCAAGTCTGTTTGCCAGAGCTGGGTGGAGTTGGACTACGCATCTAGTGTTCCTTCATCACTCAGCTGTGAATCTGGTGTTTGGGCACATTTGCTAGGGTCCCTGAACTTCATGGGCTGGGTTTTGGGCCAATTTTAATCACCAAAATATTGCCATGCCTGTGTGGCATTGTATATGAGNGGCTGTGGTTCTTGCCTGGGCATGCATAATCAGGCATCCAAAGACTCCTTTACCATAGGCTTCCTGTGTGGTATGAACAGAGAATGGGCCTATGCCATCCAGTGCCATAATGCTTATCTTTCCATGGTTTGGGCCTGGATCATCTGGCTTCCATTGACAAGTACCAGCCAACACTGGCAGTCCATTGGCTACTGGCCGTCCCTCATGAACATGGTGTGTTGTGTCTGGAAGAATCCTTTCCAGGGCAAGCATTGCTGACTGGACATCTACACATAAGGCAGCTTTTTCTTGGTATAGTTTTGGTTTGTGACTACAGTCCTAGTAGGCTTTTTAATTAAGCTCATCTGTGAGTCAGGCCCAAGTTTCCTCAGGGACCTTGGGGGTTTGCAAAGAGCCTAAGGTGCTATACAGACCTCACCATGGAATGGCTATACATGAGAGGTAGGTGTGTGTATGTGTGTGTGTGTGTGTGTGTGTGTGTGTGTGTGTGTGTGACCTTTTCTTACAAGTGGGATGTCCCACTGATGCCCAATTAGCTCTGTTTTCATTTGAAGACAGATTTGTGCCTGGTACAGCCTACCTGATTGGGTTTCCCCTGCAGACTCACTTCTGTACAAGGATGTTGAGAGTAACAATAAAAGCGATCTCTCAGTGTCCTCCTGTGTCAGGTACCCAAGTTAGGAATACTGAGAAATATGGGTCAGTTAGTTGCTGCACTCCAAACACAGGCAAGCATTTTCCCTGAATGCTGCCAGCTGCCTGCAGGGAATATGCAGAATCACCACTGACCCTTGTGGTTTTGAAGGTCCAGAAGACATTGAGGCCTGAGAGAGAGTGTCATCTGCAGCTTCTTGGCCAGTTTCCTTCAACAAGTCTGTCCCTACCTGCCCTTGAGGTGTAGTGACTCCTAATCCCACCTTGTATTGTATTCAATTCCCCTGGAGTGAGGAAAGAGATATCCTATCAAGACCAACAGGTGATCCCCTGCTACCATGTGGCTGGGCCAGGGGAGCATGGTGCCCTCCCAGTCACCAACTTGTCCCATAGTCATTATCCTCACCATGGGACTGTGCTCCCCACTGNAAGCACTCCATATAGTGAAGAGCTGGACCACACCAATCAGAGTACCAATGGGAAGAGCGACTGTCTCCTCCAGCTCTGGATGCTGATGCTGTCAGCGGCTTTTAGGGAAGATCCCAGGGATGCTCTGGCTCTCAGAAGAGGCAGCACTCAGATGGCCAGCTCCAGTTCTGCTTTGCAGCGCAGCCTGCAAACACTCCTCCATAGGTGGAATTGGGGAGCACCCTGCTCCCCTTCTCTCATNGCCATCAACTCTGCTGGCTGTGTGGCCTCTTCTCTCTTTTCTCTAAAAAGTCCTAATTTCACTGGTGTCAGTTTGTCAAGTACAGTACATGAGGTGGTTTGAATAAGGATGGCCCCCATAGGCTCACAGATTTGAATGCTTGGTCACTAGGGAGTGGCATTATTTGACAGGATTAATAGGTGTGACCTTGTTGGAGGAAGTGTGTCACTGCAGGTGGGCTTTGAGTTTTTTAAAAGCCCAAGCCAGGCCCAGCGGCTCTCTCTCTTCCTGAGGATCCAGATGTAGAACTCATAGCTCCTTTTCCAGCACAATGTCTGCTGGTTACCATGCTGATAATGGACTAAACCTCTGAAACTGTAAACAAGCCCCAATTAAATGCTTTTCTGTATAAGAGTTGTCATGGTCATGGTGTTTCTTCAAAGCAATAACACATTGACTAAGACAAGTGCCTGAGTGGCACGATGGTGGCTAACACTACTATAGCTTCTGGTAGACTTGGTGCATCTCCATGAACCCAGCCAGCAAAGAAACATTGGCCCCACATGGATTCAGTTTGTCTTTCACAAGGATAGCAGGAGTGAGACAGCATAATGTCAGCTTCTAAGGCCCCAGTCCCTCTATATGACACAGATTGAATGACCAGGGCCATAGCACGGGCTGTGGGCTGCTTTCAGATTATAGCTAGGCAATTTTGTAGCCTGCAGCAAAACCTTAAGCAGTGATGGTGGTGATCGTGGTGGTAATGGTGATGACAGCTGTGATGACTATGATGGTTTTAGATTATGGGATGGCGGTAGTAACAGTGACCGTGGTGGTGGTGGTTGTGAGGATGGTGGTGGTGATGATGTATCTATTAGAAAGGTCTGCCCTCAACTGAAACTGTGAAGGTGGATACCAAGGCCTTATAGTGGCTCCTTACCAGCATCTCTTCTCATTCCAGGGACCATTGTAGAGCCCTGTACCAACACATGTCAGTCTGCAAGGGAGCCTTGCCCAAGTGGTCTATGTGGAGATATTCAAGATTCCCAGGGTGTCACAAAGAGTCATAGCCCATTTTCCACTCCTAGTTTGCAGAGATTGGATATCACTTTCCATTCTACTTGAGAACCGAGCATCCCGTCATCCCTGACAGGCCCAGAAAGTGCTCCCAGAAGTCCTGAGCACTCTGTGCTTCCTTCTGCCCTCCCCAANTCTGTTCTGATCTCATCCACCTAGTCTTGTGTACATCTGCTTCTCTCCATGTCAAAGGGTATCCTTATCCAGGTTATGGTCACTCTCAAGTGGACCCTAGTCTTAGCCCCTCCTGGTCCTCCTGTGACCTCCTGCAGTGACCTCTCCTGCCCACTGCAGTCACCTGTCCACATAGGAGCAGGAGGGAACTTTGGAAAACCCTCCAGTGGCTTTCCAGAGCACCTGGAATCTAATCCAGCCCCTTTGCCTCGTCCNACNTGGTTGCCCTGANTCTCTGTCCACTCNTCATGCCTTCATGCCTTCTAGCTACACTTGCTACCTGTTTTAGTAGTTCTATAGTCCCTGGTGCCTTTCCTCCACCCCATGACCCCTGCTCTTCCCAGAACAGTGTCCTTCATGTCCTGCAGTTTCCTGATTCCACAGTACTTCCTGCCAGCTCCCCCAGGGTCTGCTGTCTCTGCCCCTGCCTGCATCCTGTCATATGTGTTCTGTTTCTACTGATGCAGCTCAGTTTCCTACTCTCTGCTGGGGAGGACCAGGGAGGAGCTTGGCTGTCTTAGTCATAACCTCATNCCCAGGGATTTGATCCGCACTTTTCAAATCCANCCCAGGACAACCTGATAACAGTGGAGCTGCAGCTCCCAGATTCGTCTGTGTTACTCCATCTGCCTCCTTCCTCATTCGTGAAGATTAGTAACAACAAAAGTGTTCAAAGCAGCGGGGACTGAATGATGTGGTGCTTGTCTGGGACCAGAGGGCAGGATTCTGTGTGACACCAAGAGGAGGCTCAAACAGTCAAGAGTACTACTGGGGACTTGAGGTTGGAAACAATGTCTCGAATTCTTCAAGAACCTTTTTCCTAGCTTAGAGTGGTTTAAAGTCAATGAGAGAAGGCAGGAAAAGAGAATGGTAGGGATTCCAAACCCTCTCCCAGTGGAATTGCATTGGAAATCAGATCTGGTTTCTGTGGAACTGAGAATAGGTGAGGGGGTGGGCAGGGCAGTGGAGACTGGAAATGATTTTCAGATTCTTTGCCCTGGTGTGAGAGAAAGACAAGAGGAATCTGGAATGCCATTTCTTTCCTNACATCCATGTTCAAGTTTGCTGAGAGGGAGATCCCTCAACTCAGGGCTGCCTGGGGGGAAGCAGGGCAGAAGTGGGCCAGGAGTAGATTAAATGTGTAGCTTTTCCTAGAGGGGAGGAAAGTCACAGTCTGGGCAATCGGGAACCCAGCAACAAGGTCGTGTGAGGCTAGCTGCCTTCCTCAGCCCCTAGGTCCAGAACAACCCTGTGGTTTGGCTGGGTGGTGTTGTAGGATGTTTGTACACAGTGTGAAGATGTATTGCTGTGATTGGTGTAATAAAGAGCTGGACAGTCAATAGCTAGGCAGGAGGGAATAGGCAGGACTTCCAGGCAGAGAGATGAAATACGAGGGATAAGTCTAGGCACACATGAGATGCCAGGGGACACAGAACAAGTCAGACATACGGGACAGAGGAAAGGTAACCAAGCCATGTGATACAACGTAGATTAATAGAAAGAGGTTAATTAAGTTATAAGAACTAATTTTAAAAAGCTTAAGCTAATGACAAGCTTTCATAATTAATAATAAGTATCTGTGTTGTTATTTATGAGCTGGCAGCACAAAGAAAAAAGTCCAACTACCTATGGCATCCAACATGGAGATTCAAATATCCACATAGGGCCTGAGAAAGTGGTTTCTTGGGTAGGCTTGGTGCACAGAGGTGTGACTCTTTTAAGAGGCCCTGCTGTACAGCCGAGTACTTAAGCAGCTCACATNGGGTACAAATGCCTCAGGTGGACACAACAAATTCCCAGAGTTAGGGCGGGTAAATATGGCTCCAGGGCTGGTATCCACCCACATGAGGTTAGGCTCTCATGGAACTGAGAGGGGCAGANCCAGCTGCCAGTGTGCCACATCTCAGTAGAGCTGTGCAGAGGTAGCCTAGCAGTTTAGGATTTGGCTCACGTGGTCAGAGAAGGTTGCAGATACACATGCGTGCATGTATACACACACACACACACACACACACACACAACGCATGCACAAAGCCAGGTCCAAACCAAGAAAACCTCTGAACAGGTTACAGTGTATTTAAAAATATGCATAGATCCTAAAGAAAGAGAAAAAATGGGTATAGACAGCCATAGAAAAATAAATAAATGGTTTGAAAATAATAGTCTTTAAAGAGAGAGTAAAGTAATGTAAAAAGAATAAGCTATGTAAAGATGGAAAATACATAGGGTATCTGGATCCTGTATGTTGCTTTGTTATCTTTGAATTTTTAAAAATGCTAATGAACAAAAAACAATAACTTCTGAGAGACATTGGATTATGGAAACTGCTAAATTAAACCAACCTATATATTTTTAAAATGTCTTAACTTCAGAATGGAAGTCAGGAAATATGCTGAGTTGGGAGAGAGGTTATGCTTTTGTTTCCACAGGAGACAAAAAGCTATGAATTTCTTCAAAATTAATAAAGATCAGATTTGACCAAGGGAGATCTCCTGAGGATCTTGGCTACAGACATGAGAAAGAAACCAGGAAAGACTACAGGACAGGTGATGTGTATGCTGATCCCTCTACATGAGAACAGCTCTGAGGCTGAAAGAGACATGATAAATCTTGTTAGCTACAGAGTCCTCATTACTTATTATTACATGCCATCCTTTCATATGGCATGGATAGAGATTTATATTGCAGTTTGATTATACAGTCCAAACAGACTTACAAAGTTGACAGATGCCTTTTACCTGCTCAAACATAGAATAAAAGAGTCATCTTTAGCTGACTTGTGCACAACACACATTCCATACTTGTATTAACACTGATATGCATGTTACCTTTAAAAGTCTGTGTGTTTTCAGAAAAAAAAAAAAAGGACACAAAGAGAAAACAAGCAGCCCAGGTGATTCATCCTCTCAGAATACCTCTGTTGCAGTTTCCTCAAAAATCTGCATCCACAACAACTTCAAAACTGCTAGCTAAGGCGGTCCAGCCTATAGACTGCTCCAGCCAGGACTTCTGATAAGCCCTGCACTTTCCCATTACACAGAGACTGAACAACAAATAATACAGCTAACTCTCCCAGGTCTTGACCATTATCCCAGTTTTCTCAGGATCCCCTAAGGATGTCATCACAGGAAGCAGTCTAGAGAACATGATGCCCACATTCACAAGAGGTGGGGTGGGTGTTTTTTGGTTGTTTGGTAGATGTTTGTCATTGTTTAGGGGTGTTGGTTGCAAGTTGTTGTTGGTCATGGTCAGGGAGGAAACTAAGGAAAGGAGATTAGATTCAGGGATCTTGTTCTGAAAAGAAAAAGGGGGATATAGGGAATGATAGAATAAAAGGGTAAATTATTGAATCTACTTTTAGACTAAAAAGCAACTACTAGTCTCAAATATTTTACATTGGTATGGATTTTTTAGTTTGATACAAATTTAAGGTTATTTTTCTTATACCATACTGTGCATATGTTTCTACTCTTGTTTAAGGTATTGTACTTATGCAGCTCATTTAAAGAAATGTAATGTAAAGTTCTAGTCCTTGAAAATTACTTAGAATAATAAGAAATGCAGGTTAGTAGTTAGCCATCTATAAATCAAATTTGTGGCTGTGTTAGGTATGTTTTCAAGATCAAACAGAGGTGGTATTCAAACACTTCAGAGACCTACAGAATATGGCATTTAAGATGTTTTAATAACATAAGGCTTTTCGTGACAGTGAGATACATCTGCTCCTGGCAGCACTAATCTACTTCAAAAAAGGAGGATGGGCATTGAAGAAACTCCATATGGAGTTTGCTTTTATTTGTGGTAAAGTTAGCCATTGGGCAAGCAACTTCCCTTGCCTTGACTGCTGACAACATGCTGTCTAAATTGGACAAGCAGGACACAAAAGAAGGTAGGATAGTCTTTCAAAATTCCAGCTTCACAGAAAAGTGGGTCAGATATTCTAGGCCTACAAGCTGAAGATGGATGCCCCAACATTGTAGAGGAACCTACGGTGACTGTCCGGGCAGCCAGCTGTTTGTCATTTCTACAGTTTAGGAAGTTGTTTGCTCTGTACTTCCTGTTTACTCAGGTAATATTATATCCCTCGTGGGTCTCTGATGGAGTTGAAGATGAGATAGTTATAGTTACAGTTTTCCTTGTTACCAAATTCAGAAAGAAAAAAAAAACCTTACACAAAAGATGTAAAGTTTCTAAGGTTGAGAAACATAAAAGCTTAAGTTGTTTATATAAGAAAGTGTTTTGCAGTCTAAAAAGATATTTTTAGGATGATAATACAAGTTTTGATAGAAAATGGTTTAGGTATAAAACTTTGGACTCATCAAGATAAGATAATAATTTCTCCAAATTTGCCAAATACGAATGGACTGAACACTGTGAATATAATTCTTACTTGATAATTGTCCGTATTGTATAGAATTTTACTGTATTAGAGTTAAAACCTTTCCTTTTTATTTAGACAAAAGGGGGGAAATGTTATGGGATGTTTATACTCTGTGTGAAGATGTATTGCTGTGATTGGGTGTAATGATAAGCTGAGTGACCAATAGCTAGGCAGGAGGTATAGGTGCGACTTCTAGGCAGAGAGAGAACACTGAGAAGATAGAGTCACCAGCCAGACTCAGAGAAAGCAAGATGGATAGTACAATGATGAGGTAATGACATGTAGCAGAATGTAGATTAATATAAATGAGTTAATTTAAGTTTTAAGAGCTAGTTAAGATAAGCCTAAGCTAAAGCCCGAACTTCCATAGTTAATAATAAGTCTCCCTGTCATTATTTGCGGGCTGGTGGTCTTGACAAAAACATACTACTATAGGGTAGTGTGTAGACAGAGTGAGTCAAGGCTATGGTGCCCCTGGAAGAGGTTGCTGGGGGCTGGAACGGATGACTTCTTCCCTTGCTCTGCTGTCACAAAAGGAGCTCATGGTCCATCTACCAAGGAGCAAGAGGCATTTACTTCATCTCTAGGACACCTGTCACTCACATATATCAGAGTGACCTCAGGGGAAATTCACCAGAGGCCAAGAAACAAGGGGTGGAAACCGTAGGGAGACATTTTCCCATCGGCCTCCAGTTCTGTATCTCTCATGAGAAGAGGCTCTGCTAGTCTTTGTTCCAAGTGATCATTTCAAGGGTGTTTGTGTGACCAGCAACCTCAAAAGATGTAGACTGTCTCAGGAAGCACATCTCCTCCATCTCAACTCCCACTGGACACTGCTTCCCCACCCCAGCCCATCTCATTAGAACACTTCCAGTTCTTACTCAGCAGTCCACCTTATCCCTCCTGCTGGGCATTACGTTGCTGCTGAGACTCTGGGTTACCCCACAATACACCTCCCATTTAGCATCTCAG
>LZPO01107920.1:373381-383443 GCA_001675575.1 Neotoma lepida
CTCCTTTCCTTCTCTCTGTGTCTTTGTCTGTCTGTCTGTCTGTCTTTGGGGATGGGGAGGGCCTCGCCTTGTATCTGGAGTTGTATCCCTCTATGGCTAGATGCTGGACAGGTCTGTGGCACAACTCCCAGAGAAACACACAACCCTNCGTGATACTCCNTTCGCTGAAAGCACTATAGCGGAGTTCTTATTTTGAAACTTAGACGATGGGGGGGTCACCTCCCTGTTTCAGAGAAAGAGACTGAGGCTGCTGTTCTGGTGAGAGGTTTCAGAGCCCAAGAAAGGCAGTCTTCCTGTCTCTTACCCAAGGACCGGTCCCATCGGAAACTCTGCCTCCAGCGGACACCTGAGTCAGAGGAGGCACATGTGTGTGACCGGGGTGGAATGCCATGGGGCAAGGGCTTCAAAGACCCAAAGTCAAATACCTATTAGCCGTGGGATACAAGGTCCATCCATTCTACTTTAATATTTTAGATTTATTCTCATACTTGACATGAGTAGTCAGATATTAGAAACAAACGGACTATCTGTCTGTTTGTCACAAAGGCAGGACATGGTGGCACAGGCCTGTATGAGGTGGAGGCAGGAGGTTTGAAGTGAGTTAGAAGCCAGCCTGGTCTTCAGAGTGAGTTTAAGGCTAGCCTGTGCTACAGGGCAAGACCCTACTTTATGTTTGTTCTAACCCTTCTTTTGAGAAAGAGTCTTACTCAAGATCAGGCTGGCCTGGAACTCTCAGTTATCCTCCTGCCTCTACAGGCAGGAGCTAAGACAGCCTCAAAATAAAAAACACGGGGCTGGAGAGATGGCTCAGCGCTTAAGAGCACTGGCTGCTCTTCCAGAGGACCTGGAGTTCAATTCCCAGCTTACAACTGTCTGCAACGCCAGTTTCAGAAGATCTGACACCCTCACACAGACATACATGCGGGCAAACCATCAATGCACATAAAAATAAATCTTAAAAAAAAAATACAAAACACAAAAGCAACAACCCTGCCCCACCCCTGACATAGGCTTCTATGGTGATTTACTTCGTTCCTCGTTTCAGTACAGTCACACCGGCCAGCCGACCAAGACCATGGGTGGACCTGGGAATTCTGTCCACACCCACTCTCTACCCCCACCCCCAATCACACTTTGCCACCAGCCTCTTTTCCAGTTCCTGAAACACTGTCGGGATCTGTTATTTCCCTGCAGGCCCCGGCTCCTTCATTAGCAAGCTAATGGCTGTTTTCACTGGGAATTTGACAAACAGAACTTATTCTGCATACAGCACTAGTTCCCTGTCGGGGTTTGAAAGGACAGATTCCTGCATACAGACTGGCGGACTGGAAGGGTGAGGAGGACTGGTCGAGGGATTAGGAGGAGACCCCATTTGTTTCTGTGTGGTTCATGTTACTTCTCTACCTCTGTAGACATACCAGGAATTATTTTATCACTGATCCCAGCAGGACACNTTGCTACAGTGTCTTCCCTTACAAGTATAACTTGGGGACACTTGAGGGTGTATCCTGGTAAATACTGAGCACTGAAATTGCTTGTTTAATTCATGCATGCTTCCAAAAATGTTTTCCCAGAATCCCACCCCCGTCCTTTTCTTTCTCCTTTTGCTGCAAAACTGTGTAAAGAACTCCTCTCCCTTTTGATTCCTGAAAAATAGTATTTTGGGTTGGGCAGTGGTGGCACACGCCTTTACTCCCAGCACTTGGGAGGCAGATGCAGGCTGACCTCAGTGAGTTCGAGGCCAGCCTTGTCTACAGAGCAACTTCCAGGACAGCCAGGACTGTCACACAGAGAAACCCTGTCTTGGGAAAAAAATAGTATTTTGTTGTTTGGATTTGCATATTTCACTGTGTTACTGGNTGTTTGCATTTTGTTTCCTATGACCTGGCTGGTGGTTCTTACAGTGTCCTTGAACTGGCTTCTTTGGGCTTAGTCTGAATGTCATTTGCTCTGGGAGGTCCTTCCTGGCATCATTTCTCCCCATCCTGGCTTCCAGCTGGGGCCCTGAACTGAAGAACAGATCATGGTATCCATTGTCCCGCCTCAGATTTATTTTGCTAACACTGGATTGTAAACTGCTTCTTTTCTTGTCTTTCACCCCATTACCCCTGGTTCCCACCTAGGAGGTCTAAAGCCTGGTCTTCCAGAACTCCCAGCTTCTACAACCCTGATTGCAGTGTCTCTCTGAGCCAATTAGGAAATCTTCATCTGTGGGCCACCCTGTGGCCTGNAGAAGCATTTAAGTCTCGGCCCCTTTTTCTAAAATAGGGGCTAGAGCAACACCTTTGAGAAGCAAGCCAGGAAGACATATTTCCCCCCAAACCTGAGCCTGNAAAAATAACAAAGAACATTGCTTTTGTCCAAAAATGAAGGAAAGAAACCCCAGTCTTGTAGTCATTATTGGTATGCTGGGTGCCTTATTCTAAAAAGTTAGCCATGCATAAGACAAAATGATTTGGTGCAGTTTCTGGAAGCAGTGTCAGAAGAGGGGTAGATTGATTTACACTTTAGGGGTGTGTGTGTGTTCACGCACGCACGTGCATGCTCTCATGCACATGTGATTTTTTACAATTCTATTTATTTATTTATATATTTTTAGTGTGCATCTATGTGTGTATGCACATTCCTGGCATGTGTGTGAAAGTCAGAGGTCACCTTGCAGGACTTGGCTCTCTCCTTCCACAATGTAGTTTCCCTTGATAGAACTCGGGTCCACAGGCTTGTTANGTCAGCAAGCTCCTTTGCTCACTGAGTCACCTCACTTGCTTCAACTTTCTCCAACTCTTCTGCACAGATCTTCCTCCTGCCAGTCAAATCGATTAGCTATTTACTAANCAGACACTCTGGGCTGTGCTTTGCCCAGCCAGTGGGGCAGGCCATGGCTTCCTTTCCCCATTCTGGNTAAGACAAGCCAAATACCACTTGAGTGNGTTCCCAAACTCCTGGTGAGGGGAAGGGACANTTCTATCTCCACGCTAACAGACATTGTCAAAGGTAATTGGTCTCAGCAGACAAATGGGGAGACAGGCCCCTAGGAGACAAGCAGGAAGGCAAGCTGGGCTGCAACTGATTTTCACAAGATCTAGAGGACGTCATTTAAGAGTGAGTCTTAAGTGGATTTGTATGTGACTGCTTACAGTGTTCCTCACACTCTCAGGGATTTTGAAATGGATGAAATGCAAATGAAAGGTGGGAACCTGGGGACAAGCCCAATCTGCCAGCAGAAACAGATTTAAAAGTCTGTCCTCAGCAATAATGCCCCAGGCACACTGATATATGTCTTCTCCTGTAAAAAGTCAGTTGAGCCGGACTTCTGACCTATGGAAATGAAGTGGGAATTGTTTTAAGTCATTGAGTTTGTAAAAATTTATAACTTAGCAATGTAGAACTAATGTAACACCATCAGTTTNAAAAATGATTATTATTGCAGTGCTGGGAATTGTACCTGGGGCCTTTCACATGCTAGACAAGTGCTCTGTCACCGAGGTATACCTCTAGCCTTTGCAAACGTTTTAGATTAAAAAAAATTTAAGGGGCTGGAGAGATGGTTTGGAGGTTAAGAGCACGGCTGCTCTTGCAGAGGTCCTGAGTTCAATTACTGGAAACCACACGGTGGCTCACAACCATCTGTAATGAGATCTGGTGCCTCTATTTGGTGCCCTCTTCTGGCACACAGGCATGTATGCAGGAAGAACATGGTACACACAATAAAAAAATAAATAAGTAAATAAGTAAATGAATGAATGAATGAATGAATGAATGAATGTAAACATCTCCTCCCCCCAAAAAAAGAAAGTGGGGCTCTGGTGGCACACGCCTTTCAATCGCAGGACTTGGGAGGGGCAGAGGCAAGTGGATCTCTGTGAGTTTAAGGCTAGCCTGGTCTATTTATTTTTATTTTATGCATATAGGTGTTTTGCCTGTATGTCTGCATCATATGCATGCCTGCTGCCCAAGGAGGCCAGACGAGGGCATTGGGTCCCCTGAAATTGGAGTTACAGATGGTTGTGAGCTGCCATGTAGGTGCTGGGAATCGAACCTAGGTCCTCTGCAAAAGCAACAAGTGCTCTTCACTGCCGAGCCAACTCTCCAGCCCCTCCAGCTTGTTTTTGAGATGGGGCCTTCCACAGAACCTGGAGCACACTGATTGGCCTAGACTGGAGGGCCAAAGAGCTTCCGGGCTCTCTGCCTCTCCCCTCCCCCACACAGAGCCGCGGTTACAGAAGCACTGCCACTCCTGGCTTTTATGTTATTGTTGAGGATCAAACTCAAGTACTCATGCTTTCACGGCAAGCACTTTACTCTATGAGCTCTCTCTCTTGCCCCCTAAACTTAAAGAAAACAAATCCAAAAACTTGAAATATATATTTGTTAATATTTACAAATAAGGTTGAGTGGTGCATATCTTAATTCCAGCTCTCAGGAAGCAGAGGCAGGCAGATCTCTGTGAGTTCAAGGCCAGCCTGGTCTACAAAGCTAGTTCTAGGACAGTCAAGGCTGTTCCACAGAGAAACCCTGTCCTGAAACNCCCCCTACACACAAAAGAATAGGGGTTCTCTATGCAGTTAAATCATAGACACCCCCAGAAGAGTGTTTCCTAAATCCAGTCAAGTTGACAATGAAGATTCAGTGCTCAGTAGCTGTGGCTGCTGGGTTGCACATTTGCACCACCATTCAGGAGTGTGGCTGATGACTTGTGAGGGCCATTAGCCCAGGGCGCTCTCCCTGGACTTTTAGCCTGCAGATGTGAAGCAGCAAGCCAGGAGCCCTTGCCACCTGCTTCCACACCAGTGGGAACCATTTAATAATGGTCATTGAGATGGGAGGCTATGTTTATAACGTGCTTCATTCTTCTGTACATACATCATAAAGGGGGGGAAGTCAGGTAAGAGACATCAGGGGTTTTCCTGGAAGAAAGCTTTGTGGTGCATGTGACTCATGTTCCAGTAAGAGCCACAGTCTCAGATGACCTGAGTAAAGGTTTGGGTTAGCTGGGTATGGTAGAACCCCTTTGGAAGGGAGGTAAGCATGCTTGTATCCTCACAGAGAGGCAGAAGCTTGGTCTGTGGATGGTGTTTCAGAAGAGTCTGTGAGCCGAGCTGGGGCTGAATGTCTAAAGGCAGTGGTTTTCAACCTTCCTAACGCCATGCCATGTTCTGGTGGCCCCCAACCATAAAATCATTTTGTTGCTACTTCATAGTTGTAATTTTGCTACTGTTATGAATTGTAATGTAAATATCTGTGTTTTCCAATGGTTTCAGGTGACCCTATGAAAGGGTCTTCTGACCCACAAAGGGGTCGGGACCCACAGGTTGAGAATGGCTGCCTTAAAAGGTGCTGTTCTCTTGGACCCCAGCTAGGGCTATTCTTGAGGAAGCTGTGTATCAGTATATATATTAGTCTGTTTATGGTTTCCAGGGCACTTGGGGAAGTGAGTACCACAGGGCACAGGCCTACCTGGTGCACCCTGGGAGCTCAGAAGCTGTAAGCTGTGTGTGTGTGTGTGTGTGTGTGTGTGTGTGTTTTCCTCCACAGGTTCTTATTTATATAGCCCAGGCTGGCCTCAAACTTCCTAAATAGCTTAGGATGACTCTGAACCTCTGACTCTTCTACCTCTACCTCCTGACAGTAAGGATGACAAGTGTGCACTGCTACACTTGTCTTTTTGGATGTGCCCAGCTCAGAGCGGCAGCAGTCTGTACAAGTGAGTTTAGTGCATTACCAACAATTCCTTACACAAGAGTAAATACATTTTGTGTTTTAAAGTATCTCCTGGCTTTTGTCAGAGACAACCTCAGAACATGTGAAAACACTGACCCTAGGACCCTGCCCAGGAGTTAAGACCTCCTGGGGCAGAGGTGCTTGGTCAGTCATACCAGTGAGGAGCTGTCCTGGCTACCACTGCACCAGGTTGTGCTAATTCCTGCTTCTCACCATGTGAGCCAGCAATGTCGGCATCAGATATGGCTATCTGGCTCTGTAGTTGAGCCAGATCCTGGCAGTTCAGACGTAAAGGTTGGCAGATAAAACAGAGCATTCAGTTAGACATAAATTTCAGATTGATGCCACATAATTTTTTTTTTTTTTAGTATAAGTGTATTCTCAAAGTAGTAGTATTATTGTAATGCCTCATGCATACCAGGAAAGAACTGAGACTAAAGGGCACGAGACTCCACACTCAGCTTTCAAGGATTTTGTTAGAATTTTGAGATTGTCTCAAGTAGACCAGGCTGGCCTTGAACTCCATATGTAGTTGAAGCTGAGGCTTAACTTCTGATCTTCCTGCACCCACCTCCAGAAAGCTGGGATTCCTTGCCTATTATTTGAGGAGTGCAGCGTGGGTTATTAGTTGGCCTGGGTTGTCCTTGAACCAAGTGTAGATGAGGATGACCTTGACCTCCTGACTCTCTGCTTCCCAAGTGCAGGCATTGTGGGTACGCTGGCTCCAGGACTCCAGATTCAAACCAAGGTGTGTGAGGAACCCTTGCTGTTATAATGGATTGGATTCCTGGGAGAACACTGGAGTTCCTTTACTCATTGGGTGTCATTCCAGTGTCTGCCATCAGTAAGACTATTATCCCCAAGTAGCAACATTTAAGGATACAAAGAACAAGCAAGCAAACAGACAAAAAAAATATAAGGATGAAATCAAGACTTTCAGTGTATTGCTTCAAACATCGAAAAAAATGTTTACATAACCTTGATCCCTTCCTATGGGCTTTCTAATCATGTTCGGCTCCTTGGCATAGAGTCCTGAGACCACAGAGTGCTTTCTCCTCAGCCCTGTTTTGTTCTGTTCACCCAAGGCTTTCCTAGCTGGAAACCGCCAGCCCTCTGTGGAGGCGTTGGGGNGGATTCCGCCTGCCAGGCTCATTCAATAAGCCTGCTGTGCCCGGGTGCCAAGCCCTCCCCGACCAGATCTGTTTTGTCTCTTGCTAGGCTGAGTCACATAGAATAGATAGATAGTTTATCAGCACATGTCCTCCAGATCATATTATCCGCTTACAAATATAGCCTGTTAGCGCACAGGCACGGTAGTCCTTCCGCTGGGGGTGTTGCTCTGCGAGTGTAAACAGCGTCGAAAGCGGATTACAGGGTGGCAGCCGCGGCCGGGGACTGTCAGCGCCCACCCGCACAGGGAAGGTGAGGAGCGGGTGGTCTCGGTCCCAGCGGCGGAGGGGTGTGAGCTAGCAGGTGGGAGTGCCTGTCCTGCGACTGCGCAGAAGCTGAGTGGGGCGTCGCGGCTGCTTGGGGGACCCACCATCCCGCCTGCGTTGTGGCTTTGGCTGTTTACGGCTTCACCTGATGCTCGGTGAGCTCCAGCCAGCAACCATCCAAGCACACGGAGAGGACCAGGCTTTGATCGGTGCTCAGTTCAAGAATCACATTGAGTGGGGCGACAGAAAGCACGCGGGGGTGGTCCTCAGGAATCCTGGTTCTTTCGGGAAGACCATCATGGTGCCCAAGACTGAGTTTCAAAGTGCTGTCCAGGGGGCGATAAATCATCTTTGTTTATGCCCTCTTCTGGTCCTTGGAAAATACGCTTGCCATCTAACAAGGAGGGAGGGTTGGGGGAGTGGTCTTTCCTTTCACAGAGCTTCGCGCGCCCCCTGGTGTGGGTAGGGCAGGGGTTGAGGCAAGGGAGGCAAAGTGATTGGAGACAATAGAGAATTGTCCAGCTGTTAACAGCCCAGGTTCGGTGGCCTCTTGGCTGGACAGTCACCAGGGCCTGGGGCGTCCTCCAGTCACCGGTCCCGTAGAACCGCCTAACCGAGTCGAGTGGGGAAAAGCCCCTTCATGCCCACGAACCTCTGGTGTGTCAGTTTGGTTTCTTGTGTTTAAATAGGGTCTCAGGTAGCCCAGGGTGGGGAAGGAACCTAAGAATTTCCTGCATGCCAGGCAAAAACTCTACTAACTGAACCATACCTCAGCTCTCGCCTCTTGTTTACATATTACATTTAATTGATGACCAATGGTCTGTCTTGATTTCTTTTTAGTTAAATTGGTACCCCCCTCCCCAAGTCTTCCTGGGTGACAGGTTTCATCTTAAGCTGCACTTGACCCAATGATCACAGGGTGCTCTCTCACGGAGCCTGGGAGCTGGTTGCTGTGGTTGTATCTTGTCTACATGAAAATCCAGCAGCTCTGTCCTCAGGGATTTGTGGCCAGTAAGCCAGGAGGCAGGGTTCCAGCCTGGGCCATCTGACTCAGCCCCTGTTCTCTTAATCCTTTTTGTACCCTCTGACTCGCCTGACTTGAGCTTCTAGTTTAACAAATTACCCTGACAATAATCAAATGTCCCAAGGGAAACTCAGATCAGACAGCATAAAATGTAATTCAGTTTAGAATTCAGCTGAGATGCNGTGGTGGTTGTTCTGACCTTACTTTAAACTTTAGCCTCNGGCTACCCCACTGTTTTATTGGAAAACTCATTCNGCCTTCCAGCTGTGGAGTATAGCCACCCCCACGCCCCAACCCTGCACACAACACCTTGGTGTCCTGAGCAGTTCCTATTGGCGGTAGCCATTCTCTTGGAGGGAGACAGGACATCTTCCCATACAGGATACACCTAGAAGGAGCCAGGGGAAGGCTGGGAGCTTGACTCCTCAGGTGGTAGGGCAGGAAGGGCAGGTGGGATGTCGTTAAAGTTGTTAGGGGCAGAACCTGGGCCCCAACTGGGGAACAAGCTAGGCTCAGCTGGCGTTCTTGATAGGCCAGTTAAACAGACATCAGTATAGAGCAGAGAGCCAGGTGTATTTAGTGTGGCCATATTGGAAATAGAACAAAGAGACTCCGAGGAATTCCCCTCCCAGGTTCACCTTCACAGTCCTGACATGAGGTTAGAGTTTAAACAGAAGGTATTGCACAGTTAAACTGTCCTGGTCATGTGATCCTGCCCATCAGCTGGGCTCCAATCTCTGCTGCAACATGATCTGACCAGTTGTCAGAACTNTGTAAAATCTTCTGAGATACAAGTTCCTCCTTTTTGAGATACAACAAAAGGCTGGATGAGATTTCAGCCTTTTCTCCCAGTGTGAGATTATTGGTGGAAATTCCAATTTTAGGGAGAGGGTCAACTGTCTGAATAGTATGATAGTCAAAGGTAAGAGGCAAAAGTATCCCTTTAGGNTATCTTCACTGCAGTCAGATGGTCACAGGGAGCCAGGTCNGTCCCTCCTTAGCATCCAGGTGTTCCCTGGCACCTGCTTTCCCACTCCTTCCTTTGTTCTTGCCTTTCTCTGTACCCACAACGGGAGTATCAAAATGGCGTGGCATCAGTATGGGAGACTTCGTTGGGTCTCTTCCTCCAGATTTGTCCTATGATGCTCAGAGCTGTTAGCTTGGTACCCACTCCACACCTCCCTAAGCCCCTGACATCCCAGTTTATCAGCTGACAAGGGAGAGGACTAGGTGACCTGAATGTTCCCCTTCTCTCTCCTGGCATATGACTGAGTGGAGACCAGAGCTCTGATGCCAGGGGACACATTTTTCCAGTCATGCCCTCTGGCTCTGGGAAGCCAATGCTTTTGTAAAGCGATTCTGCCATGACTGAGCTGGGGGAGGGCGGCATGGAAAGTTTGCCAACTAAACCTGCATCCATGGTTGTGGCCCCTGTCACTCCCAACACCGCTCCCAACCCAACTTGTCAGTTCTCCACACTCTCTGCAAGGTTTCCCTCCTCTTGTGGCTCCACGGCAGTTGGTTTAGCCTCAGATATCTGATTCTCTGACTCAAATGCTGAGCTGAAGTATATCCCAGCATGCAGATGTTTTGGTGTTCTCTCTGATAGCCTGGGGACGGACATGGGAGGTGTGGAAGGGACCTCATTCTTCTTTCTGTTTTTCTGGATTCCATGGGCACTACATGCACACGGTGCACAGATACAGATACAGGCAAAACACTCCTACACATAAAAATAATAAATTAAGTTTACAGAGCTGACCTGCTGGTATAGACCTGTGTCATCTCTCACCCACTCTGCACCTCCACCCTAGTAAGCTCCTCCCAGTTTCCCACTCTGTAGATGAAGTCAGCTTTACTTGGGCATTTTGGTTGATTTTT
>LZPO01107920.1:464292-475688 GCA_001675575.1 Neotoma lepida
CTGTTGTACAGGGTACTTTGCAGTAGCGGCAGTTAGAAAGCAAGATACTGGCTTCAGCTGGAGCTCTCTGATAGGCAAGAAGTCCTGCCACACTGCTGTGGACAGGACTGCAGGCTGGAACATCCCTGTAGGCCTGCTCGTCAACCAGACCAGATCCTGCAAATTTGGTAAGAATGTGGAAGGGTCTCATGAGAGGGCCATCCTGGTCCGGGAGTGAGTAGCTACCACTAAAAGGCTGTGATGACAGGGCCCCTGTGTGATTCTCCCAAGCACCAGTAATATCCCGTCCATGCCTACAGTCTGAAGCTTTTCTGATTTCCGGTGGGTCTTTGGTTGGTGGTAGAATGTTGTTCTGTGATGATGAGTGTCCTTTCCTGTCTATGTACTTGAGCTGAAACCAAGCTATGCCATTTGCTGGGTAAAGACCTCATGCTGACTCTGCTCAAAAGCACTAATGTACATTCTTCCTCCTGTCCAGACGAATTCTTCAGCCAAAGCTGTGCCCCTGGGGCTGACCCAAAATCCAATCTCTGCGCTCTGTGTATTGGTGATGAGAAGGGTGAGAATAAGTGTGCCGCCAACAGCAGAGAAAGATACCAGGGCTATACTGGGGCTTTGAGGTGAGTGAGTCTGGGACAGAGCGCCACCAGCATAGGGCCTGAGCCCTCATTCTCAGCATGTGCCACTGTGGTTCTAGGGGGCCAGGTGTGGNCTGTCAGGAAAGTCAAGAATCAGGCAGACAGCAGGAGCAAGAGCCTCCTATTATACCCGACACCCCAGGNAGTGGAGGTTGGATGGCAAGGCTGCAGGGGCTCAGCTTAACTGTCCAGCCAGCAACCCACGTGGAACCTCAGTGTTCTCAAAGTCAACATGGAGAGAGTGTTCCAGTGTTTTATGGGGAGATGTTTAATAAATGCCACCTTCCCCCTCACTCAGGCCATCATTATATCTTATATTTTCACTTTCTCCTTGACTTTGGCCTTAAAGGGGCTGGACAGANGGCTCAGCAGCTGAGTGCTTGACATTCTTGCAGAAGAACTGAGTTCAGTTTCTAGAACCCCTATCAGGTGGCTCACAGCTCCAGGGGATCCAACGCCCTACTCTGGCCTTCATGGGTACCCCCCTCTACATATGCACATATGCACACATATACACGTAAACAAAAAATATAGTCGGGCAATGGTGGTGCACACCTTAAATCCCAGTACTCGGAAGGCAGAAGCAGGTGGATCTCTGAGTTCCAGGACAGCCAGGGCTGTTACACAGAGAAACCTTGTCTCAAAAAAAACACAAAACAAACAAAAACAAAACAACAACAACAAATTCAAATAGATTTTTTTTAAAGAAATGACAAGGAGAAAGCTACATTACAAATCAAAAATTAGCTTTCANATTTCATTCNTTTTAAGTGCTGCACGGGTCAGAATGACTGTACAACTCACATTTATTGGNGTATTGTTCTCACAGCCCTGTGTAGGGTGTGATANGCATTTGGAGGCTCCTTCCCCCATCCCTCTTTTCTTTGCCAGGAGTATGCTTTACCACTAGATGGTGTCACAGGTCCTCAGATGACAATAGTCAAACTGGACTTTGAGCCTTTAAATATAAATTCGATAATTTTGCTTCCATGAAATATTTTGCTCCCACTCAGAAATATTAAGTAGACAAGTTTCTAAGAACCCAAGGGAGTCCTGTGACCCATTTTCCTCAGACTTGCACCACGCTATCATTTCTCTGAAAATGTCTGTACACCGGTGTTCCTGTTTATACTAAAAGACACTGTTTTGCTGTCTTCTTCCTATTTATATCTAGAATCTAGACTGGGAGTATATAACAAAATAATCCAAAGCTGGAGCCAGGAGTCTTGTTTTCTTTTATATCTATCTAAAACTTATTTAGGTGAGCATACANCATACTGGGTTTCATCATGTGTCTTCAAACACGAATGGCATTGTACTTTGTTCCCCTGCACTCTGTCCAGCTGCTTCTCTTTCTTCCCCAGCTCATTCCACTTCCATTTCTGCCTCCCTAGTATATGTGTTGCTTCACTCTCTCCGTCTCCCAGTTTCTTTAAGATCTCTCCTTCCAGGGATGGAGAGATGGCTCAGCAGTTAAGAGTCCTGACTGCTCTTGCAGAGGACCTAGGCTCCATTCTCAGCGTCCACATGGTGGCTCACAGCCTTCTTGTGGCCTTGACAGGCACCAAGCATTCATGTGGCACACAGACATTAAAGCAAACAGTCACACACATAAAATAAAATAGTAAGTCTTTTTTAAAAAAAAGATCTCTTCCTTCCTTCTCATGGTCCTCATTCTGGTTACACACACACACACACACACACACACACACACACACACGCACTTTTACATTTGGGCTCCACATCTCAGAGAAAACATACTGTTTGTCGTTCTGAGTCTGGCTTATTAACACAATAATCTCCAGTTTCATCCACTTTCTACAAGCATAATGATCTCTATTTTCTTTAAATTTCCACTGTGAATATGTAGCACATTTTCTTTATCCATTCATCTGTTGAGGGACANCTTGGCTGCTTCCCTGTCTTGGCTATGGTGAGTAGAGTGGCTATAAACATGGATATGCAAATATCTCTGTCCTTTGTGTATGTACTCAGGTGTGGTATAGCTGGGCCAGATGATGGTTTTAGTTTCAGGTTTGTAAGGAATATCCATAGTGGCTGCACAGGTTTCATTCTTGTATTCATATCTAGCATACGAAAACTACTGCTTCTTCATTTTTGGCTTTCAAGTATTTTTTCTGACTTGCTGCTATGGCATAAAACCTAGCCTCTCACACCATCTACTGTCTGTCCTTAGCCCCTCACACTGTGTCCTGTCTGTCTGTCCTGCCTCAACCACAAACTTTGCCTGTCTTAACACTTGGACTCATTTTACCAATNCTTGCATTGCTACGACTACTCCCGCATCGTTTTCATATTAAGTATGTGACGTAAGAGTGTGTGTCCCTAGTGTGTGTCCCCAGCCAGGCACGGAGGTGCCTAGGAATCGAACTCACATCATCAGGCTTTTGAGGCAAGAGCTTTTTACCCACGGAACCATCTCCTTAGCTGTGTTTTCATCCCAAGTGCTCTGACACTTGATTTTTTTATGTGAATCCTCTCTACTTTATTAGATTGGGCAGTGGGTGGGCATTTCATTCAATTATTCAGTCTGAGAAAACAATCATTTTGTTGACAATTTCTACCCTCTTTGCTCTAACTTCTCTTTAAGCCNTGTCTTTTAAACCACAGACTCTTGTGGATTACCAGCTGATTTCCTACTATTCATTAGCTGCTCTTTCACTTCCAGTTTTGGCAACATTTGCTTGGCTGAATATTTTAATCTTGTGTCATTTTAAAGCATTTTTTATGGCGAGGACTATTTATTTATTTTTTAAAATATATTTATTTATTTTATATGTATTTTGCCTACATATATGTCTTCATACTGCCTACATGCTTGGTGCCCTCAGAGTCAAGAAGAGGGAGCAGATCCCCTGGAACTGGAGTTACAGACAGTTGTGAGCCTCCATGTGGGTGCTAGGAATAGAACCTTCTATTCTGTAGAATGCTCTTCCTCTGGAAGAGCAGCCAATGCTCTTAACCACTGAGCTACTTCTCCATCCATTCAGCACCCCCCCCTTTTTTTTCTTTCTCTTTTATAAATTTATAGGCTAAAAAAGAAAAATCTCATTGGTGTCATTTCATTGGGGTTTTAGAAGGAGAGAAGATGCACAGATGTTTGCAATCTACCCTTAAATCTTAAATTCCTGGAAATAGTTTCAACTTTTGCATGTTTACTTCNATGTTTTAGTTTTTGGAATGTGTGTCACAAATATTTATGAAAATTCTAATGGTTTCTCTCTTGTATATTTATTTTGGNAAATATTTTAGGTGCCTGGCTGAGAAAGCAGGAAATGTTGCATTTTTGAAGGACTCCACTGTCTTGCAGAACACTGATGGTATGTGAAGACGTTTCACTTCCTTCTTCAAAGCAATCTTTAGCACCATAACACACCCTCATCTTTGNGTTTGTGTTTGAGAAGATAGCATGACTATTTTCAGACGTTTGACTAGAAGAATTCCAAAATCTTTTCGATTTATTTATTTGTTTATTTGTTTGAGACAGGGTCTCATTTTATAACTCAACCTAGAACTTACTATGTACCTCACATGGGCCTTGAACTCATGGAAGTCTTTTTGTCTTGAGTTCTGGGAATTATAAGCATTAACCACTCTATCTGGTGAATTCTAAAGTCTCTATTGTAGTAGACAGCATGGGAACATCTGTAGTGTCACAGTGATTTTGAAGCAATTCACACACACACACACACACACACACACATACACACAGAGTTATATACACATTCATACGACATACACACATACACACAGGCATACACACTCATACACATATACATATACATACATACACACACATTCACACATACATACACACATATACATAATTATACACATATACATATACACATTCACACACATATACATTCACACAGACACACATATACATACACACATATACATACACATATACACATTCACACAATACACATACACACATATATACATTCACACATACACACATATACATTTTTACATATACACATTCACACACATAATACATTCACACACACACACACATACACACACACATACCACACACACACACACACACACACACACATACACACATTCACACAGGCATATGCACTCACACCACCAGCCATAGTGGGTAGCACCTGTGAAGAAACTCACTGTCTGTCTGTACCAGATGAAACGGGTATAGATAGTAATAATAACTGAATGTGTGTAAATCAAATTTCCTTTTGAAAAAAAGAAAATAGAGGCCTTGGTCTAAAAACTCCTTGAGAGTCAGTGAGTAAAAATCCACAGGACCATGTAGATTATGAAAGATAGTGTACCAGCCACGGATTGAACAAGAATCTCATCTTCTGCTCTCTAGATTGGGAAAACAAAGCTAGGTGTTCAACCCCTGACAGCCATTTGCTACTTTTCAGGTTGCACTTCCCTCCTTAGGTCTCCTCAGCCTCTCCACCTCCGCCTCTGCAGGTGACTTGCTGTTTTGTTCAGTAGGCTGTCAATCCAGCCTCCTCTTCCTTTTCCTTCTCCCTGCCTGTTGTCTCTGGGTGGTCATGCATGTGTTAGGAAACCTCTGAGTCCAAAATAATCAGTATTAAACAGAGGAAATCCTGGAGGACAATGAGGTGTTTCCCAAGGAGAGGAATCCAGGAGGATGGTGAGGTGTTTCCCAAGGAAGGAGAGTCAAGCACAAGCTTGGATGATGAGCCTGTGTGTGCAAACTCAGGCATACCTACACTTACACCTGGGATTTATGGCAGCCTGTGTATTGTTCAGGGCAGACTGATGTTAAATTTCATTTGAAGGTTCTCAGGTACTTAATCCTATATTTTTTGGAATTAACTAAACACATTTGATAAACTCATGGAGTTCCCTGTGTTTTCCATGTTGCACTGAAATGAGAGNGGAAAGATTGTCTTTATTTGAAAGTCTGAGCTTNGAAATGCTGTAAAACTGGGAACTTTTTTCAACGCTGACAGCATATCTAACATGTGGGAAATCTTGCACTTGACCTCGTGTGATGAGTCACAGCCTGATTGCAGTCACTCTGGAAACACTGTGCAATATCACCTTCAGGTGACATCTGCAATTTGCATATGAAACATAACAGAATATTTTGTTTATTTTTGCATTGCCACCTCCACAATATTTCATCATGTATATGCAAATGTTCTAAAATTTGAACAAATTCCAAAGCAAAAGTATTTCTAGTTCCAAACATTTGGAATGAAGGATACTCAACCCGTTTTTTCTTTTGGAACCTACTAGAAAATACATGGATAGATGGAGTTCTTTTGTAAAAGATACATCAGTGGGTAAAGTGGATGTCATGCAATCATTAAGACCTGAATTCAGATCCCCAGTACCCATGTAAGAAGGCAGATGAGGAGTCATATGCCTNTAATCCTAGCTCTGGGGATTTTGGGGTGGAGATAAGTGGATTCTGAGCCTTCTGGCAGGCCAATCTAGCTGAATCAATGAGCCCTGAGTTCAGTACAAGACTGTGTCTCAACAAATGAGTGAAGAAGTGATTGGGGACGATGTCCATGTGTCAATCACTGACCTCCACACAGGCAAGCACATCTGTACATATGTGTACACACACATACAACACACACACAGACACAAATACTTAAAAGATCATTTAACAGCTTGACTGATATACAACTTGAATAGTACAGAATCCACATTGTCTGTGTACAATTTAGTGGGCTCTGGCACATTCAGAGTGGTACAACCACCAACACAATCCAACTCCACAATACTCATTTGAACAACATGAAGACCCCTTGCACCTGTTGGCAGGCCTCCATCTTTGCTTTTTTAATATCTACTTCCTGTCACCATGGCTTTGCCTGTACTCATAAATACAATCACCATCTGTGGCCATTTGTAGCTGGTTTCTTTCAACATAGATTCATGATTTTGAGTTGTAGCTGGTTTCTTTCAACATAGATTCATGATTTTGAGTGTCAGCCATGTTACCACATGTATGAGCTTCACTTCCTTTGTTATTGAATAAGATATCCTATATGGCTAAGCANTGATGCTTGGCATATTTGTAGCCTGAATAGCTTGTGTAGGATAAAGCTTCATTTTGTCTCCTGCNTATCATCACAGCCCACATATGCTTTTCAAAAGAGTCATACCAATGCAGAAAGGATGCCTTGACCAAGCAGGTTAGCTGTGGCTAATGACATCATTTTTTCACCAGGAAAGAACACTGAAGAGTGGGCTAGGAACTTAAGGCTGGAGGACTTTGAGCTACTGTGCCTTGATGACACCCGGAAGCCTGTGACTGAGGCTAAGAACTGNCACCTCGCCATAGCCCCAAATCATGCTGTGATATCTCGGACAGANAAGGTGGAACTCCTTCAGCAGGTGCTGTTTGACCAACAGGTACGGACCACCAGGGCCCCCGGCAAATTCTTCACTGCGTGGGCTCCTGTCAGGAGGTCTTCATCCATTTAAGCCTTTCTTTCTAGCCCCTCTGCTTAATTGATGAGGAGAGCATTTGCTTCAGGCTGGGAGTCTTTCTAGGGGATCAATTAGACTCTTTGCTCCTGGACTTGAACTCGTGTCATGGCCCAGAGGCAGTTCTGACTATTCCTTCCTGCTTCTTCCTTTCATGACTCATATTAGAGAGCAGGCCAAGCAGACGATGCTTATGACAAAGTCCATAAAGCAGCAATCTCGGAGTGCACTCCGCATATAGATGATATGAGGCCCTTGGGCTCACTGATACGCCCTAGGGAAACCAGGACTATTAAACACGCAGTGCTGTCTCTTCAAAGAAGAGATGTATAACCTGTTTTCTGCCAAGAANGCTGGGAACTGATGTGGTTAAATAGCCTGGTGACTTCTGTGCTATCTGCATGGCCAGGCTACACCAGCTCCCAGACTCTTCTGTTTATCGCAGTCAATTTATGATGCTATGCTCTCTGAGACACTCATTAGGAGCCTTGTTTGCCTTGAGCCTGCATCCTTGGTTAATCTGTAAACCTGCCTTTATGGAAGATATCACTTGTGCTTTACAAGAGTTTTGATGTAATCGTGTCTTAAGCTTTGTTGGACACATGGGATTGAGTTAATTACCACCAGGAANCATTCTCCAAATTGTCCTGTGCTCAAATATGCCTGAAACAAACCACTGCGTATCAGANTTTTGAAGTTTGAGCCAACACTGGCTACTGAAATGTGTTGAACTGGACTTCTTTCTTGCCTCACATGGATTGATATTCTGCTGGCCATGGTGCTTGTAGGGACCCCCACATTCATGGATTTAGAGCTGACCCTGTTTTGGGGTACTCTATTCTAGTCTCTATTTTCCTATAACAACATGCTGGTCCTCGGTGTGCTTTTGAGCCCAACAGTCCTGGGTANAGAGAAGGGATTATTGTTGAGAGAGGCTGACTGTCCTACAATGGCCCAGTTAATAGAAGCATGGGAGTTTGCCCACTCAAATTGCCCCTCTGGACAGCTGGAATACTAGAATGTTCTAGATGATCAGCTTTTAGAGGCTGATCTCCAGAAATTGTCATCTGACCTCTAATCACTAGCGAGACGTTCTNCAGGAAGAGATAACAGATTTAGTAGGAGGAAAGATGTGGGAGGCAAGTTCAGAAGTGGTGTAAAGCCAGGGCCCTGGCTGGACTGGGTGTGCTACCAGGAGCATTGGTACGGAAGAGTCGTGCCCAGCACGAAAAGGAACACTTTTTTTTTGCTCTGTTGTTTACCCAGGATGGAAGAACCTTGACTTTCCCATCCTCACGCTCACCTTTTTTAACTACTCACAGACTGTTGGCTCTTTTCANACAGGGTCAGTTTGGAAGAAGAGGATCAAGGTGCCCAGGGGAGTTTTGCATGTTCCAGTCTAAGACCAAAAATCTTCTGTTCAATGACAACACTGAGTGTCTGGCTAAGCTCCATGGCAAAACAACATATGTGAAGTATTTGGGAAAGGAGTATGTCACAGCCACCGCCAATCTGAAGCAGTGTTCAAGTTCCCGTGAGTGGGTTCTAGATATATTTACTGAGGAACCAACATGGGAGAATGTAGAAGGCTTTCTTTTGGGCCACCAACCAGCTCCCAAATCATGGCACAGAGACTTCTTATTAGTTATGAATGCTCAGCCTTATCTTAGGCTTGTCCCACTAGCTCTTATAACTTATTTTAACCTGTTTCTCTTCATCTATGTTTTGCGTTGGTGCTTTTTACCTTTCTTTCATTCTGTATGTCCTACTTTTCCTGCTTTTTCTGTGTCTGTCTGTCTGGTGGCTGCCTGGCTGNCTGGCTCTGGGCATCTCCTACTTTTTCTCCCTCGTTCTCTTCCTCTCTCTTTCTCTTCCTCTTCCTCTCTCTCTCTCTCTTTCTCTCTCTCACCTAGATTCCTCCTACTACTTATTCTCTCTGCCCACCAGCCCCACCTATCCCTCTCCTGCCTAGCTATTGGCCATTTAGCTTTTTATTAGACCAATCAGGTGCCTTAGGCAGGCAAGGTGAAACAGCAACACATCTTTCCCCAGTTAAACAATTGCAGCATAAACAACTGTAACACACCTTTACATAGTTAAAGTAATATTCTGCAACATAAANAAATGTAACACATCCTTACATAGTTAAAGTTGTATTCCACAACAGGAGAAGGTCAAGGTTCAGAGGATAAAATGCATGTAGAAATGCAAATTTCTTAAAAACTTAAAATGTAGAGCCAAAGAGATGGCTTAGGGGGTAAGAGCACCCACTGCTCTTCCAGATAACCTGGNTTCAGTTCTAAGCACCTGCCCATGTGGCAGCTCACAATGTCTGTAATTCCAGTTCCAGGGGATTTAACACTCTCTTCTGGCCTTTGTCAGTACCAGGCATGCATGTGGTGCTCAGACATACATGNTGCAGGCAAATCACCCCTACACATAACAAAATTAATTCAAATGTAGGAAAGTGTATAATTTAATCCTTGAAAACTATTTAGAAGAGTGGCTGGAGATGTAGCTCAGTTAGTAGAGTATTTGCCAAGTATGCACAAAGCTCAGGGTTCAATCTCTAGCACAGTATGAAGTGAGTATAGTGGTCATACCTGTAATTTCAGTATGTGAGAGGTAGAGGCAGGAGGATCAGATGTTCAAAGTCATCCTTGGCTGCATATGGAGATTGAAACCAGCATGAGGTACATGAAACCCTATCTCAAAAAAATTTCAAATCTATATTACATATTTACATACACACACACACACACACACACACACACACTCTCCCAGATTGTTGGAAGGCTTTCAGAAGTGAGCTTCAAGCTTCAGCATGCACTGATTTCCTGTGCACAGTGGTCTCTTGAATCCCTACTTCTGGTCCCCCACTCAGAGGCAGAGGCATGGCAGATGCTGTGTCCAGGGGTAGGAGCAGGCCCAGAATCTCTTTGTTAGTTGTTCTCAACTTGGGATGATTTTGTCCCCAAAGGAGACATTTGGCCATTCCTAGAAACATTTTTTTTAAATTTAAATATATATCCAGTTTTATTTTGTATAGTGCTAAGAATTGAACCCAGAGCCTCGGGCATTCTAGGCAAGGGCTCTATCACTGAGCCACATTCCTGACCCTCCTAGAAACATTTTTGATGACCACAATTTAGTAGATACTGCTGGTACCAGACAATAAAGCCTGGGTTGTTAGCAAGCAATGCACAGGATACCCCATCCTACAAAAATGAAGGATTATCAGGTTCCCACGCTGATTGCACCCAGGTGAGGAGCCAAGTTCTGTATTGAGAAGCTTCTCAGGCTACTGTGTTTCAGGTGTGGTTCACATTTGACCTAGGGCTATTGGATGAATTGAACCATGTGAATAGGTAGCACTGGTGTAGAGGCCATGTGCCCAAGGTCAGAGCTGTCTGCTCATGCTGCCCCCAGATCATGGCACAGTGACTCACACAAGGCAGATGCTTAGCCAGTGTTTGCACATTTTAGGAGTCAAAGGGCCACAAGCGTCTTGTGAACCTGAGAGGTGTGGACTGATTCACTTAGAGGTGGAGTCAAGTACCCCTCAGGTCAAAGCAGGGGGATGTCTTGTGTTCCTAGGAGGCCATAGCTGCTAGAAAAGTCGGTAGAAAACACATGGACGGATGAGGCGAGCCCTGACTCACAGAAGTGGGGCAGGGGCTTGGATATTGTTTTCCTGTTTTGATTTATAGATTCGGGGAAAAAAATCTGTTCCTGAATGTTGTGCTTTCTGTGTCCCACAGCACTCCTGGAAGCCTGCGCTTTCCTTACCCAGTGAAAACACTGAGCAAATGGCCGAGCCTTCCCAGGGAGCCTCAGCCCAGATCCATAGTGTCTTGGCGCCTTGCAGAAAGTGAGCTTCGCTGATCATCTGTTCTTGTAACTCCCTACTGTCACTTGAGGTAGAAATAAAGTGAGAAATAGTGTTGGTTTTCTTGTCATATGAAATGTCACTCATCATGTCTCAAATTTTACACTGAAATCGTGTGTCAGACCAAACCCTTGCACACTTGGACTTTCCTTTGGAGTTTTCCACGCCCAGCCCTCCCTTTGTTCTGATGTTCTGGGCATGATGCCCATTGATTTGGAATCTGGGGACAAGCCAAGTGACTATTTCTTTCCCAAGAGGATCTGATTTATTCACATAGATATCACGGTGCATATACATATGTCCCAGATATATGTGCCTGTGTATGTACATGTATACCTCAGCATATAATTGCATATAGGACTGTGTGTACTCCTCACACTAAAGCTCATGCATGT
>LZPO01107920.1:499669-512233 GCA_001675575.1 Neotoma lepida
GCTGCTGTGATGGAAGCCGTCCTGTTTCACCTTCTTGTCCTGGCTCTGACACCATGAACTGAGATAAACGTTTCTTCCCTAAACTTGTTTTGCTGAGAGAGACTGTTTTGTGAAAGTGACTAGAAGGTTCATGGCTTGCTATGTACACTACAGGGTGGTGAATTGTACCCCTGGCCTTCACCCACAAGTTGCTGCCCCTCAGCTGTGACAACCAAAACATTCCCTGATATGACCAGATGTCCCCCAGGGCTAATATTATCTCCTCATCTTTTTTGTGAAGTAAATTGATGTTGTCAGGAGAAGACATGTCTCACTGTCATGANAAGCCTTATGTTATTAAAACAACTTAAATGCCGTATTCTGTAGGTCTCTGAAGTGTTTGAAGGCCATCTCTCTATCTAAAATGTATCTGTTTGACCTTGAAAATATACCTAACATGGCCACAAATTTGATTGTTATAGATGACTACTGACCTCCATTTCTTAATTATCCTAAATAGTTTGTAATAATAATTTTCAAGGACTAGAACTTTACATTACATTGTTGAATGAACTGCATAGGTACAATACCTTAAACAAGAGTAGAAGAGTAGAAGAATACAGTATAACCTTAAAAATAACCTTAAATTTGTATCAATATAGAAAAATACCTTAAACAAGAGTAGAAACATATACACAGTATAATAAAAATAACCTTAAATTTGTATCAACATACAAAAATCCATTCCAATGTAGAATATTTAAGACTAGCAGTTGCTTTTTTTGTTCGTGTGTTTAAAAGTAGATTCAACAATCTACCCTTTTTTCCTATCCCTATATCCCCCCTTTTTCTTTTCAGAATGAGATCCCTGAATCTAATCTCCTTTGCTTAGTTTCCTCCCTGACCATGACCAATAACAACTTGCAACTAATCCCCCTAAATGATGACAAACATCCATAATCCACCAAACGACAAAAACCACCCACCCCACCTCTTGGGAATGTGGGCGTTGTGTTCTTAAAATTACTTCCTCTTTTCTGGGGGTGGTGGAATCTTTAGAGGACCCTGAGAAAATTGAGATAATGATCAAGTCCTGGGAGAGCTAGTTGTTGTCCAGTCTTGGTGTGAGGGGAAAGTGNAGGGCTTATCTAAAGTCGTGACTAGAGTAGTCTATGAGGCTAGACCATCTTAGCAAACTGCTTTGAAATTCTCCTGAGCAGTTTGTAGTCCAAAGCTGATCTGTGGATGGTGTTTATCAGCTTAGTTGTGTTAGCACAATCCAGGTGGATTCATTGTTGCAGGGTCCCATCATCTTCTTAGACACCTCAAAGGTCACTGCCAGATGGTCATGGTTCACTGCAGAAAACTTAAACATTGTAAATGTCATATGTAGCAGATCTCTGAGAGGTTAAAGGACCATAACTTGTTAAGTACATCCAGGGTACACAAACTTAGTTCCTAGTTACCTGCTTCAGACTTAAGCCCAAAATCACATACAAGAAGCTAGATGAAGCCTATTTCTAGAATTAGTTAGTACTCTATAAGACCATTAATATCACAACAGAAAGTTTAAATATATATAATAATCTTATGAATTTTGAGAAAATATTTATACCTTAAGAAAAATTTTTAAGAGTCAGAATAAAACCAAAGGATTATGAGATTAGTGGCAATAGGATAGTCCCTTAATTTTGGTTTCTCTTCTCCCATACCAGGAGGCTCTTCTGATATGAGATAGAGATTTTGGATTTTTCTTTAACAAGCATGCTTGTATTTAAAGGAGAGAGCCGTGCTTCACTCCAAAACCAGTTTCAATTTTTAATTGAATTGGGATTACAAAAAGACCATTTGCCTTGTATGTCCATAGAGAACAGCAGAAACAAACATTTGAGAAGATTTATGAAATTTTATCCTGTTAGAAATGTGCTATATCAGTAGGCCAATTTACTCTTTTTCTTGGGACATTTTCTCTTGATCATTTGTCTAGTGGTCTTCAGATTCCTTAGCTGGATGCCTTCATTCTCCTGGAAAGACAAAAACAAAACCCTGCCCCGACCCTAACTTTGGGGAGGTTCCCTTTTGGCAAGTTATATCTGATCAAATGAAAAGTATTTGTTAGTCTCGTAAGTTAGTTTAGATTGAAAGGTCACGCTGGTTTAATCAAGAGGTCTCTCTTGTTCAAATCTAATCCTTATCAATCTTGATGGTATCCATAGTTTTTCTTCTATAGAAACAGAAGCAAAAGCTCTTCCCCAACATAACACATATCCAGGTTTTCATTTTGAGGTTAACACATCTTTAACACATACAGGTTGATTTANTTTTTTAAATCAGCAAATTTTTCTATTATCCAATGTCTCTCCACAGTTGTTGTTCCTTTCTCATTGGCATTTAAAAAATTTAAAGTTAATATAGCACTTTGTAATCTATCTCTGGGGGTCTTTATTACCCCTTTCTGTTTATTAAGCATATCTTTTAAAGTATGATTAGATCTTTCTATAACTGCTTTTCCTGTATGGTTGTGTGGTATACCTGTAATATGCTTTATGTTTTAATATGCAAAAACTTTCATTTTACTAGGGACATATGCTGGAGCATTGTCAGTCTTAATTTGTACAGGTATTCCCATAATGGCCATAACTTCTAATAAATGTGTAACTACAGAATCAGCCTTTTCAAATCTCAAAGCAGTTGCCCATTGAAATTCTGAATATGTAACTATGGTATGGTGCACATATGTTAATTTTCCAAACTCCACAAAATGAAATACATCCATTTGCCAAATTTCCTTTTTTTGAGTACCCTTTGGGTTACTTCCTGCAGGTAGTGGAGTTTGGTTATACAAAGAACAAGTAGGACANTACCTTATAATTTCCTTGGCTTGTTGCCAAGTATAGAAAAATCTTTTTTGCCAGGCAGTGGTGGTGCATGCCTTTAATTCCAGTGTGGGGGAACCTGCCCCCACTTTTTCCCCAGGGTACTCTTGAAGAGAGAGGGATAAGAGATATTAGGTAGAAAAATAGAGGGGAGAGAAACAGAAACACAGGATAGCTTCAGGAGGGCCTGGATCAATATCCACCAGATCCTTCTGTCTCTTCAAAAGGGCTATTTATAGGAATGCCAAGGGGTGGAGCAAAAGATCTCCCCCTAGCACAGCCAAGTGCAGACCCTTTCCAATCACCCGGTGACCACGCACATGGGCAAGCCATCCTCTAATGCAGCTCAGCTTCCTCTTTCCACCATGTTTTCCATGGTAACTGAGGACCAGCTTCCAATATTGCTGTAACTAAATCTTTCCAATCTTGGGGGATAATTCTGTTCTGAGTTGCCCATGAATTTAACACCTGTTTCACAAAGGGTGAATGCCTACCATATGAAAGGACTGCTTCCTTAAATCTCTTCTAATCTAACATTTCTGCAGGATCCCAGGTAACTTCTGCACAGCCTGGGAGCACCTATCATCTGGTGGTCCTTCTTGTATGGTAACTGGATGAATTAATGTTGGTTTTCTAATAACCTTGGGCCTCTCCTCTTCAGTTTCATCATGCCACGGTGTGGTAGGTTCTGATCTAAATTCCTGTCTCTGTGTGAATACTTTTCTTAGTTTCATTGGCAGGGTTTTCTAAAGCTTGTATCTTATCAGTCAATTTTCCTTATTTGGCACAGATATGAAACCACTTTTTAAATGATAAAGCATAAATCACCAAACTGATAATAATTATAATCAATATTATGTCAACCCCAGCTATGTTGGTTATTCCTTCATTTATTTTCTCCAATNTCAAACCATCCATTGTGGAACCATTCAGAATCCTAACTCCTTGCATCATAATATTCCCCATTCTTATTTTTATTTCATGTGCATTCATGTTTTGTCACACATGTATATCTGTGTGAAGGTGTCCAACACCCTTGAAACTAGACTTACATGCAGTTATGAGCTGCTATGTGGTTGCTGGGAATTGAACCCAGGTCCTCTAGAACAGTCAGTGCTCTTAACCACTGAGCCATCTCTCCAGCCCAATATTTCCCATTCTTAGTGTAGGAAAGACTTATATCCATGTATTTTAATAAAATCTAATTTCCTCTTAAGAATTCCCAGGTGTCTCACCAGATCTGTGCCTTTTCAGTTTTTCCTGAAACTTTTCAGTTTTTTAGGCTTAAAAAATAGGTTAATTCATTCTGCTATTGATGGATTCATGAGCTAATGAGTTATCTCAAGAGTGTGCCTGCTCTAAAAGCACTTCAGCTGGGTTACACGCATGCTCTGTGTTTTATTTTNTTTTTTGCTGTGCATTATCCCACACCACTTCATTTTCCATCCTTTTTTCTGCTTTACTTCACACATCTGACTCTGATAAACCATATCAATCATATTTCCCCTAATCTCTTACCAACTGCACTTCCTTTGCAAAGTAATAAATTCAGAGGGAATTCCGCCATGGTGACTATGTTGTCCCAAGAGCCTAGGGACAGGAGAAGCAGAAATGGGGAAAACAAATCTACATTCATGGTAAAAGGGACACAATGGAATCAACCTGCCACCTGGTGGCTGACTGGTCCCTCAGAGAATAGTGTTTTCAGAGGGCTTGACACATTACCCCCTTGGTATTAGGAACTCCTGACTTCCTGCCTTGGTCATGGGGAGTCCATGTTGATGAGCTTGTACATACCCTCTGCAATGCAACCATTATGGGCCCCTCTGCTCAAAAGTCCATTGAGCAGACATTGCAGTGACTGGGAAAGGGGATTGACTGATAGCTCTGAGTGTCATTTTGTTCACTTGATTGTTGAGCCTTCCTCTGCAGGCAGCATTCTTAGGCCTACGTGAGCGAGCATTCACATGGGAGACAAGAGTCTTCTCTTGGTGTCCTGAGAGGTCCAGCCCTCTGCCTCTTCCTGTTCTTCCTTGTCACTCATTTTCAGGTTCTGATCCCAGATCTTCTCAAATCCCTGATTATCCAGCAACACTTCATGAATCCCTGTAGATTTGAATTTCTTTGCCAGCTCATGATATAGAGCAAGATGTAGTGAAATGCACTCACCAGTCTTCTACCCCAAGGCAAGCTGTCTTTCACTGCTGTCCCTCAGAGTCACCCTGAGGGCATGGGGGGTATGGTAGCAGAGCTGGTCACTCTTAGTGTGTGGTGCAAACTCACCAGTGAAACCATGTCAAGTGTTTTCTTCCTCAGCCAACTGGTCCAGGGGGATTTGGAGGTGGATATGACCAAAGTATGTTGTATACATGTATGGAATTCACAAAGAAAAAATTTAAAATATTTTAAAAATTCATACGCGGAAACCTAACCATTAATGCAATGGTGTTGGGAAATGGGGCCTTTGGGGAATGACCATGGTGCCCTTGGAAATGGGATTAGTGTCCTCATAAAAGCCTGAGAACTGCTGTGTACCTTCCACCACGAGAGGACACAGCCATGAAAATCATATATGACCCAAGAAGAGGGTCCTCATCACACACTGAGTCTGCTGGGACTTTGGTCTTGGATTTTAATCTTCAGAACTGTGAGAAACAAGTTCATGTCGCTCACAAGCCACCAAATCTACGGGACTTTGTTGTAGAAGACCAATGGACTAAGATATGGATCATGTGTCAGGCCATAAATACATTTTAAATGAACAAAATCACTTAGTGTATGTTTCATAGGAAAAATACAAAGAATCAGTAAGAAAGGCCTAACTAGATCATCCTCAAATCCCTGGAAATAAATAAATATACTGTATTGGTCACTGTTCTATCACTGTAATAAAATGCCACGACCAAAAGCAACTTCAGAAAAGGTTTATATTGCCTTGTATTTCCAGAGGGAGAGTGTCCTTNAAGTTGGGGAAGACTTGGCATAGTGGTAGGAGCAGGAAGCTGGCTGATTACAATTTCATCCTCACACAGGAAGCAAAGAGAGTAATAACAGCAAGTGAAAGAGAGCTATAAAATCTCAAGGCTTTCCCCAGTGATCCACTTCCTCCAGCAAGGCTGCAGCTCTGAAGGTTCCATAACCTCCCCAAACAGTGCCACCAGCTGGGGACCAAGTGTTCAAATAACACCTGAGCCTACAAGGGACAGCTTTTATTCAAACCACCATATATATACATACATATATATGTATATATATATATATGCAATGGTGTTGAGAAGTGAGGATATATATATATATATGTGTGTGTGTGTTATATATCTATATATACCCTAACCACTTAAAAAAGTATTCAAATTGGAAATTAGATGACATTAAGAACTAAAGAAAGTGAAACTATTGTATTAAAGCCTTTTGAGAAAGACAGGAGTGGTGGCTCAACAGCTAGGAGCAAGTAGTTTTGCTGCCAAGGATCTAAGTTTGGGTCCCAACACCTAGATCAGGCAGCTCACAGCTGCCTGTAACTTCAGCTCCAAAGATATGTGACTCCCCTGGCCTCCATGGGTACCTGTACACACACACACACACACACACACACACACACACACACACAAATCTATTTTATTACAATTATTGTAATGCACAGGGAGAGTGAGAGAAATTATATAGATGATAAACAGGCTGAAATTGAATGAACTGAGCACATGTCTCAGAAGTTAGACAACAGTTGAGTAATTCCACAGAATTCAGATATTAAATATTTTAAAATAACAAGTCAATGAAAATACAAACAGAAGAAAGCTGATTCTTCTATGATACATTAAAATTGAAAATGACTTGGTAAACCCATTGAGAATGAAATCAAAGAAGATACAAATCACGTCAGGAATGAAAATATTTCTGACATTTTTGCAGACATGAAGTATCTAGAAGTGAATCGTGAGTGTCTGTTTCAACAGAGTTATGCAAATAACTTGATAGGAAAAGAGAAAGGTCTTGGGAAGCCTAATGAAACATTAGATTCGAGAAGAAACAGAGGGTCTGGGAGCTCAGGGGTTGGTCACTTGCCTAGCATATGGACCTGGGGTCTATCCCTGGGGCAACATGAGAAAGAAGGGGAGGAAGGGGAGGAAGAAAGGGAAGGGACAGGGAGAGGGAGAGGAACAGGGAGGAAAATTATTGATTTATCAAAAGACATAAAATCAGTAGAAAAAAATCTTCTCACAGAGAAAACTGGTTCCTGGAGCCTCACTGGTAAGAAATCCCAGGCTTGCACAGATTCTCCAGAGAAGAGGACCCTTACACAATGGCCTCTATAAAACTCAACAAGGGACCAGGAAAGAATGATTACAGCTCTAACTCACTCAGAAACACAGAGGCAAGCACTCAGGATTCAGCTCTTGTGTTGGATTATGGATAATGGATGGGGATGGTTTGTACATTCCCAAAAAGAAGATTGGTTCAACATTAGAAAACTGTACACAAATTGCAATGTAAAAAAAGGAATTTATTTTATTTTCATTTTTATTTAATGCATATGGATGTTTTGTTTGCCTCTGTGTCTGTATACCACGTATGTGCCGTCTGCTCACAGAGACCAGAAGACGGCATCACATCCCTTGGAACTGGAGATACAGATGGTTGTAAGCCACCATGTGGGTGCTGGGAATTGAANCTAAGTTCTCTGTAAGACAAGCCAGTGCTCCTAACAGCTGGGTCATCCGTTCAGCACTACCACCTGCCAAGAAATATCATATTAAAAGATGAAGAAAAAATAGTGGATAAAAGCCAGTGAATGTTTTTAAAAATATATTCTCTTTTTATCATAGAAGAGGTATAGAGGAAATTTCTCAATCTGGTGAGAGACTGTTGAAGGAACCATATCTATAGCAGGCTTCAGGTTTTATAATAAAATGGTTTAAAACATCTCATTGGGACAANTCAAGGATATCCGTTGTCCACCCTACAAAGGAATATCTTTGAGGTATACAACTTGATGCTTTGATATACACTGGGAAGTTAACACTGTAATTAAGTTAGTTAAGAAATCCATCACCTCACAAAATTGCCTTTTGTTTTCTTTTATGGTGAGAGCTATTGAGATCTATCCTCTTAGCTGGGTGTGGTGGTACACACCTTTAAACACAACACTCTGGAGGCTCAGGCATGTGGATCTCTATGAGAAGCCAGCCTGGTCTACATAGTGAGTTCAGGACAGCCAGAGTTACAAACTTCCTGGAATACTGGCAGCCGTGGCTCATGTAAGTAACAAACCATGTATTTTCACTTCTGTAAACAAAGGTTGGTTGCCCCATGTTGTGGGATATTTGTACACCGTATGAAGGTGTACTTCTGTGATTGGATAATAAAAAGCTGAGCAACCAATAGCTAGGTGGGAGGTGAGGTTATAGGCGGGACTTCCTGGGGAGAGAAAGGGAGAGGAGGAGGAATTCTAGGTGCATAGGAGATGCCAGGAGACAAGAGAGGAAACAAGAGGTGTAAGATGGAAGAGAGGTCACACCATATNATAGAATGTAGAATAATGGGTTCATTTAAGTTATAAGAGCTAGTGGGATAAGCCTAAGCTAATGGCCAAGCTTTTATAATTCATAAGAAGTCTCTGTCATTACTTGGGAGCTGGCTGGCAGGACAGAGAAAGACTTGTTACAGCCCCAACTGCACAGGATGTGCTTGATCACACGTGGGTGGGAGGAACATGGTCAGGAAGTATGTTGGAATGTATGCTTGCCCTGACTGGATGAGGGCAGGAAGTATGTAGCCCATGGGTTTTGCCTTTATAAGCACCTGACTAAGGTAATTTGTGGCCATTCTCTGGGAATCCCGGGTATGGACCTGGCCAGTGACCATCCATCGTCCTGGCCAGTAGTTAATAAAGCTTGCTTCAAATTTGGCTCAAAAATTGTGGTAGTGGTCTTATTCTGGCCTGCTGGAATTAACACAGCAATGTCTGCTGCTTGCAGCCAAACCTCTGTACCATGATATACTTTTGTCCCTCTGGAACTGTAAACCCCAATCAACTCTTTCTTCTATAAGTTTCTTTTGATGATGGTGTTTTATCAAAGCAATAGAAAAGTAACTGATACAGTTCATTTAACTTGTTTTTGCAAATAGAGAATTACAATGTGTGGTTCTGGCATTCCATTTTTGAAAAAAAACATACACTTGTAAATGATGCATTTGAAAATGCAAAACATTTCCTATTAGTCACACTGCCCCCATAGTGTAGGCGTACTCTGAATGTTCTAGGATAACCAGTTGCCATGGTAATGTGGTGTCATACATCCTGCCTTCCATCCCAACTGTCACTCAGCTGAGACATTAACATCTAAGAGCAACTGAGATTTTGTCAGCTTGATGCCTGAGTCCAGCGAGACAGCACAGCTTAACTGATGCTGTGTAGGCATGTTCACATTGATCTTCTGAGTGCTGTTCCCAACTTCAAATGGACTCCTTCAATTTTGCTAAATCTATTCCCTCATGTTTTAGTCATCCTTCTACAACCCAATTTTTATACTCATCTCCTTCCATGGACCATGAAGGTCACAGGAACCAAGCTCAGGTTGGCAGCAAATGCTCTTATGCTGGTTCTCCTGTGTCTGTGTGTGTGTGTGTGTGTGTGTGTGTGTGTATGAGAGAGAGAGAGAGAGAGAGAGAGAGAGCTATCAAGTATTGCAAGCTGGCTTTGAACTCACTATGTAACCAAGAAGTCCTGGAACTTTTGATCCTCCTCCTGACTCCACCTCCCAGGTGCTGGGATTATGGGCTGTAGAGACCCACAGAGGTTTTCTAGTGAGAACTTTCTCAGGGTCCGAGAATCTGAGCTTGCTTTACCTAGCAGAGCTGCAGAGTGGGATGATTTGATCACAGGCATGGTTATCAGGTGTTTGGAAGAGTCTACACTTGGCTGTGCAGTGTGCTTTGATCTAGCAAGGGGGAGGTCTTTTGCCCCACCCCTTGGCATTGTTATAAAAAGCCCTTTTGAAGAGGCAGAAGGGACCATTGGGTTTTGATCCAGGGCCTCCCAAAGCTATTCTGTGTTTCTGTCTTTCTCCTCTTCGCTATCTTTCTATCTAAAAGTTTCTTCCCTCTCACCTCCACATAGGAACCCTTTTTAAAAGTGGGAGCTGGCCTCCCACAATGGGTGTGTACCCATCATGACTGGTTTATGAGATGCTGAGGATAGAACCCAAGGCTTTCTGCATGCTGGGTAACCATTCTATGAAGTGAGCTACATCCCAGCCTTGCTTTCTTCATATTCTTGACAGAGATTTTTCTGATTCATAAAGACTCGTGGAAGCTGTAGGGTAAAGGGGCCAGTCAAGGAAACACACACCTGGCCCTGAAACCAGAGCCAAAGAAACACATCCTGACCCTGAAACCAGAGCCAAAAGGTTAAAAAGGGCCAGTGAAATAAACACACTTTGGCCTTGAAACCAGAGCCAAAGAAACACACTCTCCCCCCCACCAACTCAGCACGAAAACCAAACAGTCCTTGAACAAGAAAACACCAATCTCTGAGCTTGTCCAAACTCAGGGATTGAAATCCGACCAACTCCCACCTTGAAAATCTTCACCTTGAAAAAAAACTCTGCCCCTAAGAAGCCCTATATAAGCCCTGTGCCCGTTCAGGTTGTTGCTGCCTTCTTCCACCATGGCAGAGGCCGCCACCCTCCTGGGTTCCTCCCTCCCAGTAAATCTCTTGAATGAGGTTTAGGTGAGACCTTCTCTTACTTGAATGGAGCAGAGCAGAGAAGTAACAACTTTTCGCTGGAGCTGGAGCTGAGAATAGTGAAGCAGAACTGTAACACTTTCTCTGAGGAAACCCTGCCCTAGCAGAGCAGAGTTGTTACTCTCTGGAGGACCTGAGCAGAACTGTAACAACTTCGCCGGGGAAACCCTCCCCTGCCGGAGCCGAGTTGTTACATTGGACAAACCTTTCCCTGGAGCAGGGCTGTAAGCTGCTAACTTCACGGTGACTTTGCGGTGCTCCTCTGCTCCCGACTCAGGATCCCTTTCCATCTGAGCTGCAATGCTTACAGAGGCCCTCCACTTTGTGTTCCTCTTTCATATATTTTAGGTCATTATTTGCTTTAGGGTTAGTTATAATTCGAAATCTGAAATATTTTCATATCTACCCTCACTGTTTAGTGAGCATACTTAAAACTGTGTTCAAATTTCAAAAAAGCCCAAGTTTAAAATTTTGATGGATTCCTCTGTAACAGGGACTTTTACTTTGAAGTTTCATATGAGCCAAAAGCAGAAATAGAAAGTGGCTTCAAAACAGAGTCTGTTAATCCCCCTATCAAAAAGAAGACCACANGCACAGTTTAAAGCCAAAATTGAAGCAAGCTTTAATTAAATACTGGCCAGGTGGATGGGCTCTGGCCAGGTCCATCTATGGGTTTCCAGAAAATGGCCCCCAAGTCATAATTTGCAGAAGCTTAAGTATTTCCCATCAGGTCCAATCAGGGACAAGCATACATCCTGAAGCACCTCCAGCCTACATCCAATCAGGGGCAATTGTACGAACATCCTGAGGTATCTCCTGCCTGTGCATCTCCTGCCCACATGTGATCAAGCACATCCAGTGCAGATGGGTCAAACAAACTTGTTTAGGGATTGAAACCATGTGGCTTGTTATCTCCCATAAACAATAACCTCCAGCATTTCAGGAGCTCTCTGTCCTTGGGCAGGGGTTTGCAGAGCAGAGGCATTTTTGTTTCAGGGCATCTCTTAGGCATAGTAATTAAAACTTAAAATAATGTAACTTTGGGTCTCACAGGTCCTTTCCTCTTCTCCTCAGCTTATTTTGCTACGAGGGAGGAAAGATGATGAGTAAGGAGCAGAGAGAGGAGCCATGGGCGTCGAGTATGCTGGCCTGGGAAGTCTGAAGTTGTGTGGGACAAAGGAAGAGGCATCTTCATGGCTGGTACATAATGCTGTGCAGTACAGATGATGCCCTGGAATTCAGAGGCTTGATGCAGCCAGGACCAGCTTATTCCTGGGCCATATTTCTCATTTGGATGTAGATGTAGCTCCGATTTGAAACTTTCTCTGGCCCAGATGTTGAATCATCAGCCTGGAAGTAGGTGACCCATATTTGTCCTCCCGAGTCCAANGAACACCAGGATGAAGGAACAACACCCAGAGAAGACAAACTACCACCTTAAAATGTGTGTGGGTGTGTGACACAAAATAGGGGGAACTTTCTAGANTCTGAAGACCAATGCGAAGCNAGAGGTAAAGTCCCTCAGTGAAGGTGTGTACAGGAGGGTCAGGAGGAGGCTCGAGACCTTTCAGCAGGGTGTGGCACATGAGACAAGGAATTGTCCATTCTGTTGTTTGTGCCACTGAGATAACCTCAGCTCAGAGCCGTGTGCCCTCTCAAAACAGTCTCTCCAAAGATGGTGACCTAGTATGTTTGGGCCAGACACCCTAATCATGGCTGGCTGGTATTTGTCTGGCTGAAAATGAAAATGTCCAGTTAGCNAAAGCAGGGAGAGTTGCATAGATGTGAGCTGGTGAGATGGCTTAGTGAGTAAACCTCTTGCCTCCAAGACTGAAGACCTCAGTTAATCCCGGGCACCAACATGGTAGAAAAAGAACCAGCTCCCGCCAGTTTGACTTCCACACATGCACTGTGACCTGTGCACACAATAAGCAAATGTAATAAAAAGAAATGAGCGGGCTG
>LZPO01107920.1:541481-551586 GCA_001675575.1 Neotoma lepida
GTTAGCCATCTTGCCCTGGAGACCCTGTCTCTGCTTTCTAATGCTAGTATTACAAATGAACTCCACACTTGCCTGGCATTTATGTGGATTCTGGGCATACAAACTCTGGTTTTCATGCCNCAGCAAGTGCTTTAGTTGCGGAACCATCTTCCTAGGCCAAGCAGCCCATTAAAAGATCTTTCTATTNTTTGAAAATTTNATATATGTACATAATGTATTTTGATCTTATCTACCCCCACCCACTGCCTCCCTCTACCTTCCCCCTGGNACCTCCAAATCCATTCTCCTAACTTTAAAATTATTATTAATAATAGTCCTGACCANTTATGACTTTTGATTTTTATTATTTTTAGTTATGCATATATGTGTGTGTCTCTGTGTGAATATGTACATATGAGTGCAGGTGCCTAATGAGGCCAGAGGTGACAGACTTCCCTTGAGCTGGAGTTATAAATGGATGTAAGCCACAGAATGTCAGTGCTAGGAGTCAAACGTAGGTCCTTTTAAAGAGCAGTTATGTGTTCTTAACCACTGAGCCATCTTTCCAGCCCCTGAGTCCAATTATTGTTGGCCATATGTACATAGGTGTGGGGCCAGCCACTGGGGCATGGCCACATCCACAAAAAAAAAATTACTCTCTTTTCTTCAGCAGCCAACAACTGTCAATAGTTCCTAGTTATAAGGTTGGGGGTCTCAGGAGTTCCTCTGCCATCCATGCTGAATTTTTGACTGGCTTGATCTTGTACAAGCAAACACAACTCCTAGCAGCTTATTTTTAATGTTTGAACTAATGATGTTTTCAGATATGTGTTCCAAACAAAGAAACATAGTATTGCTTTTGTCAAGACAATTTTGTCTAAAGATATGAAAAGACAAGAGAAACATGAAAAACATTAATGCCATTAAGAGAAATTTATGTTAAAAATATATTGATTTTCACCTATTACAATAGTAGAAATAGCTGGGTGGTGGTAGTGTATACCTTTAATCCCAGCACGCAGGAGGCAGAAGCAGTCGGATCTCTGTGAATTCAAGGCCAGCCTGATCTACAAATGGAGTTCCAGGATGGCCAGGGCTGTTAACAAAAGAGAAACCCTGTCTCAAAAAACAAACAAACAAACACAATAGTAGAAATAAAAAGTATACTACCTGATTCAGGCAAGTAAACACAGCAATGAGTATTTGTTATTAAAAAAGGAAAACTTTTCTTTCTTAGCATCATCAAGAAAAACTATGAGAGATTTGTTGTGGGAAGAATAAATATGTACAGACCCAGCCATCTCATTCTCCAAAACTGCATAAACATTGGCAAAAATTTCCTTCATCTATTAATNTGTCCCCAGAGCAGGCAGCCCACACAGACCTGGGGCATTCGCATGTCAAAATATTCCATAAAGGTCTGGGAACAGAAATATTTTTGGCAGAAAGAAATAGTTAATGTGCAGAGAAAGACAGCCTACGACATAATTCAGGGTCATAGATGGAGTCAGGAACTCCTTGTAATGACGAAATGTTAGTCAATCTACAACATTCTTCACAACATTCGAATCATTTGATATCACAGACTCTTACAACAAGAGGAACAGCTGTTGTTTTTCTTGCCGAAGAGATGGCAAAATATGAAGGAGTGGTAAGAGTGAACTTCTAAAGCCCCTTCAGAACTCTGCNTCAATGCCTATTTTTTTCAGAAGAAGAAAACCAGGTGTGGTGGCACATGCCTGTAATCCCAGCCCTGGAGAAGCTGCCGGCTTAGCCGACCTGGTGAGTTCCAGGTCAGTGAGAGATTTAATGTCTTTAAAACAACAACAACAGCAACAAAAACAAAACAAAACAAAACCAAGGAGCATGGCTCCTGAGGAACAACACCCAAGTATGTGTGGACAAACAGACAAACAGATACANACACAGTTTGTCTTAGCACACTTCCCCGTGTGCTGAACCTCCAGGACTGATGCCATAGTGACAGCCCCAGGAACTCTAAGGTTGATCAAGCCTTTGATGTCTCAGTGGGAATGGACAACCCAGAAAGTCCTTCTAGAAGCCATTAGACAAAATCCTAACATGGAATCTGTGGGCTTATTCGTGGGTTTCTGAAATCTGCAGTCTTTGTAGGTGGGAGTTGAGTCCAAGAGCGTTTTGTGCCCTTTCCCCCAGATACCTGCTCAGCTCTCACTTCCTGCTAGAGGTCTTCTCTGACCATCTTCCCCAGCCAGAGACCTCACCCTCAAAATTTCTCCTCATTGCTTGCTGCTGAGTTCCACGACAACCTGTCATTACCTTGTTTATCTGCTCAAGTTCATCTACTCAATTGGAAGGTAAGTTTCCCCGAGAGCAGGATCTGGTCTTCCGGTGCCTTGAACTTTGAACCTGCTGGGTTTCCAGATCCTTTGGGATTGAAGGACAGGTCCACGATTCGGTATGTAAGTGTGTGTGAACGGGTCTCACTATGGTGATTCAAACTCCTGCGCTCTGCTNCAGGCTTCAGGGTACCTGGGACCACAGGTGTAGGGCATCCTACCTGGCTTTATGGTGGGAATTGGAACCCAGGGCTACAGGTATACTAAGCAAGCACCCTATCAACCGCGCTACAGCCTCAGCTGGAAATCTCTTTAAAATCAGGGATTTTCATCTGGTTCAGCCACACCCACCCTCCACATCCTTTCCCACAGTCGGCGCGCCAGGTGTCTCACTTACCCCAAGCCCTCCCGCCAGACCGCTTAGAGGTCACCAGGCTAAGTACAGCCTCGAGAGGCTCCGGTACCAACTCTNGGGACCAGGCCCGGCCTGAGCGAGAGCGAGTCGCCTCCCCGCCACCCACTCCATCATCTGATGCGACCCCGGTGCTCCGCGGTCCAGGCAGTAGCTTGTGTGTGGCGCGCGCCCATCAACCCGCCGCCAGCCCCAACTACTTCCGGGTGAGCGGGTCGCCGGCCGGTGGCCCCGCCCCTCTGCCCCGCCACCGCCGCAGCTGCAGCCGCCGCTCGGGCTGCGGCTCATCCCGGGTCTTGTTCGCCGTCCCGGCCGCGGCGCGAAGGGCACCCTGAGTGTGACTGCACGACCGGCCGCGACGCGAGGAGCGCTTCTTCTGCCTCCGGGCGGCCCGCGCGGTGGACGGTGTAGGGACCGAGTGTAGCCGCCGCGCCCCTCGCCCCGCTCCCGGGCGGCCGCTCCGGCCCTTCCGGGCGGCGCCGCAGCCTTAGCCCGCTCCGCACGCAGGTAAGGGCAGGCGACGGGCCCGGCTGTCCTGAGGAGATGCCCCGAGGCGGCCCCGGGCTGGGGTCGCTTAGCGGGTCGCCNGCTCCCGCTTCTCCCGCCCCCTGCGAGGGAAGAAGGGGTTACGCCCCTTGGACCGGGCATCACTTCGGACAGCTGGGTGCCCCAGCTCCCGTTGCCCCCAGCGCCACACTCCCTCAGACTCTGTCCTCAGTCTGTCCCGGGAGGAGCCGCCCGGGGAACGGTGTCAAGCCGGTGGAGGGCGTAGCTTTTTTAATGAGATTCCCCCCTTCTCTTTCTTCCTTCTTGATGTGAATTGAAGCGCGGGCTTAACAAGCTCAGGGCAGGACGGTCAGGGTTAATGCTTGACTAATACGGGGCGTTATTTACACCCACATTGTGGAGTTCCATAGTTCCAGTCAGGCCTGGTTTGCCTTTGCTGTGGATATCCAGCTGGAAGCAGGGGACATAAGAAAACCCAAGGGAGAAAAGTTCAAATGTTTGCTTTATGTATTTTTTTTTCCCACCCAGAGACATACAAACAAAATGCTGGAACATGGCTAAAGGGCATCCTAAACTTTCATTATTTGTAGCTCTTTTTTATTTTTCCATTTAGTGACTCAGCATTTTTGCCACACAGTTTTTGTACAGTAGGTTGATTGACTCAAAACTGTGTAAGGATAACAGAGTGACTGCTATTTGTGTTGTCACAATGGGAAGAGATTCAGTAAAGGAATAAGGAGATGGAGTGCAGGGTATGAGATGGATGCAGTCTTAATCAGTGTTTGACGTTTTTTTCCCCCAGTGTGTGCTCCTGGAGTAGGTGTGAAAAGCTGCAATTACTGGAGAATGCATAGTGTTGCCGGGAGAGTTAGTTGGCCAGGTTTACCATGGCTTGAATGTCTTGCAGAGTTAGCTCGATTTAACCAACATCATGCTCTGTTTAACGACTACAGAGAGACGATGACCTCGTATTTAATGCACTCATACCGAATAAGTATTTCGGAAAGTGTGATTCATGTAGGAAGTTAGGTCACACTCACTGTGTGAATCATTGATACTGATCTTCACATTGAAATAGTAGAAAGCCAAGTTTGTTTCTCCCCATTTAATTAGATATTTTCACTCGTTTTATAGCAAGGGATGTATAATGTTTAGTTCTGTTTGTTGCTAGGTGGTTATTGTCATGCACTACGGTATGGAAATAAAACTTTAAAACTTGCAGAATGTTTTGATTTATAATCCTTTGTTAGTTACTAAGTGGACTGCTGAGATTTAACCCCCCCCCTTTTTTTAACCAGATGTGGGAAGACAGATGAAGGGGTTTAGATGCCAAATAAATGTCAGTGGAAAGGAGAGCTACCAACACTAAGGTACGAAAAAGTACTGTGGAAGAGTCTGTTCTATATAAAATAGCTTTTTGAGTGGGAAGCTGTAGCACTTGGCGTTCTATCCTGAAAAATGTTGAATGAGACTATACTAACTTCTGTTCTGTTCTGCTCTGTAAGGAATTGTGTATTGAAGTTTTGGTTTATTTTTAGAATTGACTAATTTCAAACTAGAAATAACTTTTTATTGCGGCAGTGAAATTTGATCATTTTAGTCTTTCATAATGAGATGCAAAGTAACTTTTAATTCCACCATTCTTGATAGTGATGACCTTGTTTATCCGTTTTTTTGTTTTTAGAGACCTGCCTATTTTACCTTGATTGGTAGTTAGAAGTACTATTGATTAATTGGAAAGTAATATCAAGTTTACTTTATTGTTGTTGCTTTAGACAGACATTCCTTTAATTCGTTGGCTACATTTTGGCATCTTTTTCACTTTGGATATCCATTCTTATCATTCAGAGTGTTCCCTAATGTTGCTTTTTATTTTTGTCCAGCTGATAGGATGATGACTTAAGAGTTTCTCTTCCTTGTAAACAGAGAGTCCCTTTGGAAAATCCCTTGTGAAAGCCTTCATCAGAAACAGTCTTGATGCATAAATACATAAGGGAAATCTTTTTAGATTAGGATTAAAGCATCTCCATAATGAAGGGGAAAGAGATAGAAAATATATTTCACAAGGTATCTCTCTTTTGCAATACAAAATAATTTTTTTCACTAATTTGGAAGGAGGGAGTGATTTCTTGTGAAGGTGTTTGTGAACTGATGATGTGCTGATGAGGTGGGGTGACACTTCTTATGCATGGTGGGGACATTGGTGAGGGTTCTTTAAAAAGAAGTGAAATTCTTCTGTCCTTATCCAAGGAGTGCTATCCATTGTCCTTACAAAACTGTCTGATTTGTAGCCTTTCCTTCTAGATAGTTGTTTTCCCTCTGGAGAGGGAATGGAGGAATGATCCCTTACCTGGGAAGACGTACTACCTTACCCAGTTTGCAGATAAAAGCACAGCTTTTAAAACCTTAGAAGGAAAGGAATAGAGCAGAGTTTTCTCTGTGAGTAAAATATCTTAGTCCTCTTCTCCATTTCCCCCTGAAAGCTAATAGATAGGAGGATATCTTGGCAATGAGTGACTGACATTGCACTTTGCACTTTAACCTTTCAGACTTTTGGTCAACAGAAAATTAGTCTAGACTCAAAAACAATTATATTTTAGACTAAAGTCATGAATTATAAAGCTGGGCTTATGTGCTGTGTGTTTTCATTTGTTCAGTTATTTACTTACTCTGGTGGTTCAGCATGGGNAACCCAGAGAGAATGCTGTTTCTTGGACAGCCACTGAGACTTGCAACCTATGTATGCTCTTGTTTAGTCTAGGGAAGGGGAAGAAATAGGTAAAAACAGAGATGGTGAAAAGAGGGAAAAATGACATACATAGAAAGAAATGCTGATGATATGGGTTCAGTGGCATTTGTGAACCTTTTAAAGATTGATACAACATTTAAAAAGAAACTGTTATATGAGGAAAAAAAAGTTTCCTTCCTGTCACAAACTTTTTACCTTCCCATATACCTATTCTCCTGTCCAAGCTACCATGGTTAATGTTTCCTCCTCTGAATTCTCAGTTACATACACAGTTGCATGTGTTTAGAAGTGTCGTTTACCTGTGATGTATCTGAGATTTTTTCTGTAGTGGACCTACTCCAATCTCATTTTACTGTAAAAAGACTGAATTTATTAATTTTCTATAGTGTTACTAATTCCCTATTAGTAAACATTTAGGTCATTTTTGGTCTTTTGTTAACAGTGCTATAAGAAAAACTTTTAAACTAGTATTTGGCAGTTTATATCTGTGGAATGTAGGTTTGAATATATGACTGAGAGATTGGTACTTAGGTTGTGAACATGAGAAATTCGTTTTATTCTAGACTTTATTTTATAATAGAAGCTAATGTTTTCTGAGCCACGGGAGGAGAAAGAATTAAAAATTATTTTATTGTGAATTGGGCTTCATCTCATGCATCTGTTGTCAGCATTTGGGAGGCTTAGCCAGGTGATTGAGAGTTTGAAAGTACCATGGTCTGTACAGCACGTAACAAGGTCTTGTCTCAAATAAAATTGCAAATGTGTTTTATAAGTCAGTTTAAGGTATTTTGGAATGTCAGATGATTAATTTGAACTGATAACTGTCAAAATACCATAGTTGAAGTCCGGTGTTGACAAACACAAACCACTTATATTTGATGAAATTGCTGTACCTTGTAGGTTTGTTTCAGAGTTTATATTTTCTGTTAATTAAAAACTTTTATATAGCTGGGTGTGGTGGTACGCACCTTTAATCCCAGCACTTGGGAGACAGAGGCAGATCTCTGTGAAGTCTATATAGCCAGTTCTAGGCCTGCTAGGGTTATATACAGAAAACAACAAAAAATAAAAAGCAACTTTTATGTAGTTTGTTTTTACTCTGCTAAAGTTAACTAATATTAGTCATAGGAGAAAGAAATGACCCACTGTTTCTTCTTTATCTTCCACATCCTAGTTTGTCTGTTTAAGGTAGAATACATGATGGAACCCGAGAGCCAGAAATTCCTTTGCAATCCAGAGCACTGTTGGTGGATTCCTTTGTCAAAGCAGGAAGTAGATATAGATTTAGACTTTATTCTGCAAAGAGTTGGTGAGCAGAATAAGGGAGTTTCAAACTTTAAATTTGAAGTTCTGTGGTGACTCATTCATGTCCAGGGTGAGGTTCAGGGAGCCTTTGTCCTTTTGAAATGAGAGACCAGAGAGAAGTAACTACTGAGAGGCTCAAGTGTGGTGAAGCTGGAACTCCTGAGTGGCAGTTTCCCTGGATGGTGTCCAGGGTCTATTTTGAGGCTCTGTCAAAACTTGCCTGACAGATCTACCACATAACCGTAATCTGGCCTGGCCTTGCTGCAAGTCAGGAAGGCCTGCGGTTTAGGGAAAGTGGCAACTGCAGAAGAGGGGGTTATGAGGATCATTTGCCTTCAGAAGATTGAGGCTAAGTTTTGGGGTGAAAATCTGCTGAGTGTCTGTATTACATATCCTAGCATCTAGGTGTTTTCTGTTTTAGTATCCAGGTTTTTGTTTTCTGTTATTTATTTATTTACTTATTTTTGAAAAGAGTTTGATTGCAGAGAACATTTTTAGAATAATGTACATGAGGAGGAACATAGGATCATCCTAGTTTAATATCTTAGAATCTGGTTCTGGGAGCGATTTCCAAGAATCAGTCAAAATGATTGACTCTGTGTGTGTGTGTGTGTGTGTGTGTGTGTGTGTGTGCGCGCGCGCGCGCGCGCACGCGCGCGCACAGTTATGGGTATAGGAAGGCCATATAGTTAAAATGGTCCAATTCAGAGTCCTTCACATTTGCCACTGGGATCTTGGAATAACGACTGTTTTACAGGAGTGTTTGGAATTCACTCAGCTAAGTTAGTTTCTTATTCTATTTTCCCATGAAACTGTTATAAAATTGTATCTTTAATTTTTTTTCATTTTGTTTATTTGAAAGAGTTGGCTGTCAACCATATGGCTCCTGGGGATCAAATTCTGGTTGTGATGTTTGGGGCAAACAAGTGCCCTTATCCAGTGAGCCTTCTCCTGGCCCTGAAGTTGTACCTTTAAACTCTTGGTGTTTAGCAGACTACATAGTTATTTCCTAGTGCTGTGTAGTGCTGCATAAAAACCGTGGTGTTGTCTGTGTTTAGTGAGCACTTAGGTTTAAAGTTCTTTAGGTGATCTCACTCTTTGACTAGAAAGCTGTTGAACAACTTACTGTTACACCCTGTGACCAAGGTTCATATCTCTGTATTTCACTGCTGAGCTGTATTACAGTCAAGGGTTTCTGAATATTCAGCTTGCAGATATAATTTATTGATGGTTTCCTGGTCATTTGCATTAGATGAGATTGTTACTTCAGCATTTTAGTTGTGAGGTCATTAGCATTTCATGATGATATCATGTCCTTAGGGTTCAATGTAAGGAGAGCAAAATGAACAGTAGTTTCTTTTTCTTCTCTTATCTGGTTTATTCCTATCATCTCTTCCTCCTATCAGGCTTTCTCCCCTAGAACAATAAAACAAAATGAAAAATAAAACAGGGTGAGCTGAGAATGGTAAAAGATCAGGAGAAACCTTAGATTGTATATCCAGATGTAAATTTTTATCTTCTGAGAAGTACCCCACCATGAAAGGATCACAATTCACTGTCTCCATTGTTTTCACTTTGAACCTTGTATATATCTTAGGGTTTCTTCATATGAGCATCACATTTTAAATAAGTTTTGATGTAATGGATATATTTATATTTTTTTGATATATTTTTGAAATATTTAATTTTTAAGCTATTTGAAAGCAATTTGTTATTCTTTCATAGTCCCGCTTTCAAACAGAAACATTTTAACAGCTAAGAATTAAAGTATACTGTCTACAGACAGTAAGATGTTAGGATACTTATTTTCCTGTTAAACAGTTTAAATGATCTATGTTTAATAAAATTGAATAAATTTAGCAAACACATGTTACTATTTTTTTTTTTTAGATAAAATGAAGTACTCCAGCTAAGTGATTCAATGGTTATAGGATTAAAGATAGACAAATGTTTCAGTTTCAAATGAATTTTTCCCCATGTTATGGATAATGCTTTATTTATGTGGACAATCAAGGAAATGAGGTCATTGGTCTCCTTGTCTTGCCAAATTTGTCCCTTGCAGTTCATCTTATTTTATTTTTTTTGATTGTGGTAAAACTTAAATAACATTACCATATTGAGTTTTTCCATTCTTTTCCTTGTGGAAAATGTATATGCACTGTAAAATTTAAGTCTCTTCCACTCCATTTTTGAGTGGTGAGGACTGGGTCCAGGGCCTTGCATATGCTACACAAACCCTCTGCCACTGATCTCCACCCTAACCTCTTAAACCATGTGTAATTGTACAATTTCGTGGCATTACAGTACATTCAAATTGTGGTGCAGCCACCCAAACATCTCCAGAACTTTTCATCATCCTAAACTGAGAACTGCCCATCAGACCGTAACTACTCACTTCCTCTAACCCTTGGCAGCCACTTTGCTAATTTTGGCTCTGATTTAACTACTCTACTCTAGGTACCTCACATATTTCTAGAATCACATATTTGCCCTCTGTGTCTGGCTTACTTTATATAGCATAATGCTATCAAAGTCATTCATGTTGAAGCACATGTGTTTGACTTCTTGTGATTGCCATTTAGGTCGCTCACCTTTTGGTTATTGTGAATAATACTGCCAAGGATATGGGTAGATGACTATGCATTCAAGTCCCAATTTGTTATTTAGTGTATAAATCCTGAAAGGGAGCTGCTGACTTATGATAATTTTATGTCTAAATATTTGAAGAATCAACATGCTGTTTTCCACAGTGACTGTACCATTTTTACTTTCCTACGAGCAGTACACAAACATTCTGCCTACCAACACTTATTATTTTCTCTTTTCTTTAAAATA
>LZPO01107920.1:553399-565457 GCA_001675575.1 Neotoma lepida
TTTCCTGGAACTCCAGGCTGGCCTCGAACTCACAGAGATCCGCCTGCCTCTGCCTCCCGAGTGCTGGGATTAAAGGCGTGCGCCACCACCGCCCGGCCTTGCTTCACCCAGCCTCGGCAGTGGACTGAGTTTTAAGATAATCCCTCACAGACATGCCACAGGTCAACCCCATCTAGGCAGTTCCTCAGTTAGGACTGTCTTCCCAGGTATGTCAATTTGTCAGGTAAAATTAACCAGCACACTGGGCTTTTGGAGAATTACATTGAATTTGTAGATGGTTTTGCCAGTTTTGCTGTTTTAATAGTGCTGTCTTTTAATCAGTGAGCATGGATGGTGTCTTTCAATTAATTTATGTTTCCTTAATTTCTTTTGGCAGTATTTCCAATGTATAGACTTTGCTTTCTTGGTTAAGTTTATTCCTAAGAATTTTATTATTTTTAATGCTATCATCAATGGAATTGTTTTCTGGATTTCCCTTTTGGATTGTTGGTATATAGAAATCTCTGTTTCCCTCCTCCCTGTTTCCTTCCTCCTTTCCTCTTTTCTCCAAGGCACCCCCCCCCTTAGTGTTTGCATTATTTTTTGCATTCTCTAACTTCGCTCAGTTTTTTTGTTCCAAGATTTAAAGGTTGGAACTACTGTAATTATACAAACTTAGTAGCTTAAAACAGTATGTATTGATCTCCTCTGTTTCTGTGTGGCAGGAGTCAGAGTAGTTGAGCAGTTGAGTGGGTTGAGCTGGCTTCTCTGCAGTGTGTTGAGGCTGTACTGAGGATGTTGACTCTGAGTCTTACCTGGAGACCTACCTTGGGGAAAATCCACTTTCAAATTCGTGTAGTTTGTTGCCAGAATTAATTTTCTTGTGGTTTAGCATTGAGGCTTCTTCCTCAACTGGAGATCACTAACTCCTAAAGACTGTTTTCAGCTACTCCTGGGGCAGCCTGCAGTTGTTCGTAGTTCTTGTATTTCATCAAACCACCACAGGGAGTCCATGCAGCCAGTCAGCTAGCACCACAGTCTTACATAATGTAATACAGTCACAGGTGTGCCATCCTGTGACCTCTGTCATATTCGGTTGGTTAGAAGTGAATCATAGGTCCCACCCATCAGTGATATTTACACAATGGTGATCACTAGAGAGGAACCACTGAAGAATTTGTTTGCTATAACTGGTCACAAAATGACACATTATATATACTCCCTTTGTTTAAAGAAATGTATGCTTTTAAATGTTACTGTCTTTAGAATTACTGTTGGTTTTGTTGTTACTTTGTAATCAAATTTTTTTTTTTTTTTGAGATAGGGTCTGACTGTAATTAGTGCTGTCCTGAATTTACTATGGAGCCCACACTGGTCTGTGATGGTCCTCTTGATTCAGCCTGCCATGTTCTGGGAATATAAGGCATAAACCACCATTCCTGACTTTCGTTTCTTCCTTACCTCCTACTTTACCTCTTTGTAACATTTCAATTTTGAAGTCAGTAATTGATGTTTTCATTATAATTAGATGCTGTTTGTTACTCAGCTGCATATTATATTTTGACTCTTTTTAATTTATTTTATTAAAAATTTGCATAATCTTCTGTTTATCTATTGCTTCCACCCACATGCTCCAACAGTTTTTCATTTTTTCCAGCTTTTACTATATTTATTAACATGTAACATAAGTAGCAACTAGTTTATGGAATATAGAAAAAATATGAAACAAAAATTGTTAAAGAATAAAATGAGCATCAATATTCTCACTACTAGGNTAGGAAATTACACTTGCCAGTTATCTGGGATGGTCCCTCAGGATTTCCTTCCCTGGAACCTACTGTTTTCCACCTGGTCACAGTCACATTTTTCACATCAGGGGCTCTCTTGGAGCCACTGCTCCCCAGTTACTGTGGTTCCTTTACTCTCCTATGTATGCATTCCTACCCAATATACAGTTTAATTTTGAAAAACTGGAAGCTTGTGCCACCTGCTCTATGTTTTAGAACAGGTTAATTGCTTTTGTGGTGTTGAGGACTGACCCTAGGGCCTTTTTGCATGTTAGGCAAGTGTCCTACCACTCTGTGACATCCATGGCTCAGGCTAACCACTTTAACAATCCCTAAGTCTCGGTGGCTTAATGTAGCCAAAGTTTCTTTTTCCTTCACATTTACATTCTTGTCTGCTGTGAGTTGGGAATCAGTTCAAGAGTTAGCCTATTCCACAATCACTGAGGAATTTTAGCTTTTTAGCTAGGGACTTTTTCTATCCCCTANGGCCTTGGAGGACCTCACTAGTGCTTTGCATATGACTGGCAGATGCCAGGATAAAAAGAGGGGGGGTGGTAGATTTCAGAAAGTTTGATGGCAGACCTGGACCCTGTGCTCTTGCCCACATTGCACTGATAAAAGGCAGTGAAATGACTGTACTCAGCTCCCAGGAAGGATGAAAACATATGTAACTCTGGGGTCCAGGCAGAAAAGGGGAACAGTCTGGCGAATGGTAAGCTGGTCTTCACCACGGTGTGTCTCTTTGAGTGGTNTATTGTTCGGCTTTGGAAAACTGAGTAGCTATGGAAGGAAAGTCCATTTTGCCCACTACTAGATGAAGGCTCCTGAGAGTGGGAAACTGGAAGAGAGAGACTTCCTCGAGCCTTGATGGGTGTACTTGTTACAGAGTTCTGAGAAACACATGGCTCATGATGATCAAGCCATCTATTGTAGCTGAAATGTTTACAAGGTATTAGTAAATATCTGGAAAGAATGTGGTTAGGGAAGCAGACTGCTTTGTATGCTTTTTGCCTCTGAGTGCATAGTGTTCTGATTCTCAGGGGTAGATAAAGGTCAAACAACTTGTTGTAAAGTAGGTAAGCCCATCTAGGCATCAGAGGAAGGGACCACAACTCAACATGGGGTCAAGGCAGACTGAATTCGGATGAAACCTTTCACGGTATTTAAGTTAAAGGGACATCTCAGAGACTGGGAGTCTAGTAATGATGGCAGTCCTCTGTTACCTTTTTTGAATTACATGACTTGAATTTTTTTTTCCTGGAATAACCATCATCCCACTGAGGACTCTTAATGTTGCTCTTTTGTGTTAGATTTGTTTCTCATATGCTTAGGTCTTTTGATTATCCTCTTTGATTTAATTAAACATTTTAATAGCTTAGTGAAAAAGCTTATAAAATAGGTCATTTTTAAAACATGACTTTACTTATTTATGCTCGTTTATGAGTGCTCTGCCTGTTTACATGCTCTGCGCACCAGAAGAGGGCATCAGACCCTGTTATAGATGATCATGAGCNACCACGNGGTTGCTGGGAATTGAACTCAGGACCTCTGGAAGAACAGCCAGTGCTCTTAACCCCTGAGCCATCTCTCCAGCCCTGAAATAAGTGAAGTTTTGAGTCCTTACATATCTGGAATGTCTTTCATAGTTAAATTTGAGAAGAGTGTGGATTGGGTTATAGGTTGATTGTGGGTTGTCTGTGATTTTGCTTCATGAGTTTGTCTTCTTGTTTCCAGAACTCCTAGAATTCTGAAGGCATTCTAACCATCAACTTCTATATGACTACTTTTCCTAGTCTCAGAGCCTTAATATTGTCTTATTTCCACTGTTTGAATTCGTTGTGATAACTCACTGTTGCACACCTCAGTGTGAATCAGACACTGGTGTTGAACTGGCCTTTTCAGTCTGGCAGTTGTCCTCAACTTCTAGGAAGGTGTACGCGTTTCCTTGCTTCACAACCTCTCTTTCATCCTCCCCTCATCTTTCTCTCCTCAATTTCTCAACTGTCACCATTGCAGACCCTACTCCTTGTGCGTATTTAAACTTTGAGTCTTTAGTTTCTGTCTTTTTTTTCCTGTTTTCTGTGAGATTTCCTGAACTTCACTTTCCAATCTGTCTGAGGTTTAAAAGATTATTATTATTATTATTATTATTATTATTTTGGTTTTCCGAGACAGGGTTTCTCTGTGTAGCTTTGGAGCCTATCCTGGGACTCACTCTGTAGAACAGGCTGGCCTCGAACTCAGAGATCCGTTTACTTCTGCCTCTTGAGTGCTGGGATTAAAGGTGTGTGCCACCACACCTGCCAAGATGATGATGATGATGATGATGGTGATGATGATGATGATGATGATGATGATGATTATTTTGAGACAGGATTTCTCTGTATATAGCCCTGGCTGTTCTGGAACTTGCTTTATAGACCAGGCTGGCCTTGAACTCACAGAGATCTTCCTGCTTCGGCCTCCCAAGTGCTAGGATCAAAGGCGTGCGCTGCTGCCGCTGCCACTGCTGCTGCCACTGCTGCTGCCACTACCGCCTGGCTGAGATTATTTCTTACATATCACAACATTTACCCATTTAAAGTAATAGTCTTTACAGTGATTTTAATGCATTTACAGAGCTATCTAGCCAACACCACCACTGTCTGACCCCAGAGAAAGAACCACTCCCTTTACTCCCTCTCTGCAGGCTTGTAAAGATAGGGTCTGCTTTCTGTCTTTGTGTGTTGCCTCCAATGGACATTTCATGGAAATATCCACAATATGTAATCTTTGTTTCTGGCTTGGCTGTGGAGAGTGTCTTGGAGGTCTAATTGCATATTATATGGAGACCTTTAAGTGATGGCCTGGCCTCATGCCTGCCGTTTAGAGATGCTGCACAGCCCTGTAGAGGTCAGCCTGCTTATTTCTTGCTGGAGTCACTCTCTAAATCCTTACGCTGTAACGGTCACTGCTGGCTATCCTCAGTTGACCCTTCTCCACTTAGCTTTATGCATCTTAAATATTTATTGAAATTATAGCCTCCCACTGTTACCCATGCCTCAAAACTTAGGATTTATTGGAGTTTAAGGAAGTAAATGAAGTAATTGTGGTTATTCTTCTATGTATAACTGGCACTTGAGTCTTAAATTCTTTTTTATTACATTTATTTGTGTGCTTGTGCATGTTTGTAGTATTCNTGTGCCATGATGTGGTTGTGTAGAAGAGTTGGTTCTCTCCTCCGTGTGGGTCTTGGGGATTGAACTCAGGTCATCAGGATTGGTAGGAAGTGCCTTTACCCACCAAGTCATCTCTTTGGCCCTCAGCCTTTTATTTTGAAGACATTAAAATATTAGCAATTTATGTTTGAAATTGTCATCATATGTGTATAAATTAAACTTTGAATATGGAATTAAAAAAATCAAACTAATTGATGTGAGGATCCCCACAGTCCCTTCCTTGCTGGAGGTGAAGACCCAGAGTCTGTTATGTGCTGAACAAGGTTTCCAGCCACCCTCCTACCCAGCTGCTCTATTTCATTGTGGAAATGAGACCAGGAGGCCTCACTTTTTCTATAATAAATGGCAAACAAAACCAGTTTTAGTGAGGTTACTAGTTCTCATTTATTCAGTCCATGTTTACTGTACATCTTGCTGTGCACAGGCTACATGACACAAAACAGGGATAATGGGCCTGGGTGTGTAGAGCTCAGTCATAGAGTGCTTGCCTAGATATGCAAAGTGGACAAGGTACGGAATTTTCAGCCAGCTGTTCTCACGGACTGAATGGATCACCCCTCCTCTAGTTTCTTGCTACAGTCTCCAAGTTGGTTATTATAAGTTTATTGTTGCTTTTTGTATGTGTATTATATGTGTGTGGTGTTCCTGTGTGTATGTGTGGGTGCACATGTCTGTGGAGGTTAGAGGCTGAAGTCAGGTATCCTCAGTTGCTCTCTACCTTATATATTAAGGCAGTGTCTGTCTGTGAACCTGGAACTTGCTGATCACTTGTCTAACTAGCCAGCCTGCCCCAAGGATGTGCTGGGATTACATGGGGACATGGGTGGAGAGGAGCAGGGGACACATCACTTGTCCTTTACATAGCTGCTGGAAATTCAAACTCCTGTTTTTACCCTTTTACAGCAAAGACTTTAGTTTCTGAGCTGTCTCCCCAGCCCAAAGTTGATGCTTTTCTGCTAGGAAGCAGCTCTGTTACAGCTGTTAATGTGAAGGTCATTTAAAGCTTAAAGGTGAAAATGTGAATGTATTGCCTTTGTTATTATTTATATGTGCATAGTTTAGCATATTTGCTGGTTTGGTTTATATGCCATTTTCCATCTTTCTACTGAATAGGCATATTAAATTTGCTTCTTTTTCTGTTTCCCTTCAGTTTTCTGGGCTGTCATTTTTACATGATGCTGGTCAGCTGTGACTTAAAGCTATTCACGTCAGCTTGGGCCATTTTCTGTCTTGTTTTATTATAGATTAAAAAGAAATTGGGACAATCATTTATCATGTGATTTTGTTTTCATTATTATTAATCTTTTAAATTTAGTTTTAAAAGATTTATTAATTATGTGTATGTGTCTGTGTCAGAATGTACATGTGAGTGCCAATGCCCTTGGAGGTCATAGTAGTTGGATCAAAAATGTACCTCACTCAGTATGAAATCTGAAATAGTGTCATTCCTGTTGCCACAAGTCCTGCCTCAGCCTTCCAAGTGTGGGGACTGTAGCTGTGTGCCACCACACCTCACTATAGTTGTGTTTGAAAAGGCAGACTTCCTCACCCACCCACCCTCAGCTCAGCTAAGACTATATCTATCTAGAGAATTGAATCCTGAGCTTTTCTTTGGCATCTCCTTGATACTCAGATTTCACAGCCTTTGTTGTTTTTTTGGTATCAGTGATAATAATTTTCTGTTACATGTAACAATTTATATAAGCTTATCTTTTTGAGCTTCTAAATGACACTTGTGACATAGGAATGAATTTAATAAAGAAGTGTAAGACCTACACATTGAAAACATGATGTCGTAGAACAAAATAAAGAGGACCAAGATGACTGAAGCGAATCCCATCATCTTGGGTTGGGGCTTAATATTATTAAAGTTGTCCCCAAATGACTTATAAAGCCATTGTAATTGCTGTTATAATTCAAGGTGCTTTTTTTTCTTTTTCATTTATTTTTTCCAAAAAATGACAAACTGTTCTTAAAATTTACATGGAAGTGCACAGTACTTGCACGCCAAAAATCTTAAAGGAACAAGTTATAAGTTGTATGACTCATTTTTTCCAATTTTAAAACATACAAAGCCACACTAATGAAGATGGTGTGGTACAAGCATAAAGAAAAATACATAGATTGATGGTATGGAACCAAGTACCCCCCAAATCTGCCTTTACTTTTATAGCCAGGTGATTACAGAGTTCTGTTTATTTATATTATTAGTGTGTGTGTGTGTGGGGGGGGGTGAGCCATGGTACAGGTTTGTGGTAAGAGAACAACTTTTGTGGACTTGACTTTTTTTTCCTTGTACCTTTACATGGGTTTTGGGAATTGAACACAGGTCTATTGGCAGGCTTACTTGGCAAGCACATAGACCCACGGAGCCATCTTGGCCCACCACCTGACTTTTTATAAGGGTAACATGATATTTTACTAGAGAAAGAGTAGTCTTTTTAACACATAGTGCCAGGACAAGTAGATTTTCACACACAANGAATGAAGTTTGACCCCTGACTTATACCATATTCAAAAGTTAGCTTCATGAATAATAGAAGCAGGAGTAAACATTATGGCCTTGGGATAGGCAATGGTTTCTTGGGTATAATACCAAAAGAAGCAACAAAAGAAAGATAAATAGGCCTTCCTTACAATAATTTTTTCTTTTTATGTGTATGAGTGTTCTGTGTACCATGTGTGTGCAGTGCCCACAAAGTCCAGAAGAGGGAGGGCATCAGATCCCCTAGGACTGGAATTACAGAGGGCTGAAAGCCATCATGTGAGTGTTGGGTATTGAATCTGGGCCCTCTAGCGGAGCAGCCAGTGCTATTTACCTGTGAATCATCTCTCAAGCTCATACTTTCCCCTCCTCCTTAGTAGAACATCATTGCAGATAGGTAGAGGAGGCACTGCAGAGATGACTCAGCAGTCAAGAGTGTGTGCTGCTCTTGCAGAGGACCTAGGTTTGGTTCAAAACACTCGCATCAGGTGGCTCACTACCTCTTGTAACTCCAGTTTTAGGGGACCCAAGACTCTTTGGCTGCCACAGGCACATGTACTTATGTGTATGGAACACGTACACTCATGCACACATATATACACAAATAAAAATAATCTTCAAAAAGATGGATATAGTATAGGTACTTTATCTCTGACATTTTATCCACTTTGATTTTCCCATTCTCTTTTGTTCAGCTACAAGGCAATGGCCATACCGTACAAAAAGTGCCTTGCAAATTCTTGGTAGACTTTATTTTTTTGTTTGTTTGTTTGGTTTTTATTTTTATTTTATTATTTTTTTGAAATGGGAGTCTCACTATGTAATCTGGGCTGGTCTGTAACTTGCTATGTAGACCAGGCTGGCCTCAAACTCATAGAAATCTGCCTGCCTTTGCTTCTTGAGTGCTGGGATTAAAAGCATGCCTTTAAAATAGCAGGTATTTTTTAAAAATATAAAACAAGTAAAGCTATATGACATATTTTTGTAAAAATCCTCCATATTAATTGTATCAAAAAAATTTAAATCAATTACATGTTTCTTTCCTGTTTTTGCTTTCAGCTTTGTTCTCGTTACCTGGTTTATATTGTTCACTTTCACTTATTTATAATTTTTTTTATTNTGTATGTGTATGGTGTATCTGTTGTATATGCACATGTGTGTATGGTGCCAGAGGAAGATGCCTCGTGTCCTTCTCTACCATTTCCACCTTATACCTCTAAAACAGNGTCTTTTGCTGAACCTGGAGCTAGGTTGGCAGCCATCAAACCCCAGTCATCTTCCTATTTTCACCTCCTGGAGTGCTGAGAGGTACAAGGCTACACCTAGTTAGTTTTTACAGGGGTGCTAGGGATTTGAACTCAGATCCTCATGCTTGCACACAAAAGACTCTTACCCAGTGATCTGTCTCCCCAGACCTTTTTCTTGTTTTGTGTTTATTTCAGTTTTAAGTGTCTATCTTTAACAATATTAATTTTTTTTCCTACTCTGAGCTACTTCAGTAGGCATAGGGAGAGAAAGCCGTTTGAACGACACTAGAAAGTAGTTTGCTTATCCGGGAGTGGAGAATGCGTTTGCTGGTAAAAGTACATCATCCAACTTTGGGTTTTCTGTGGCTGATAACCAATTATTATAAAAACTGTCTCAGACATATAACCCATTACTGTTTATTTATAGAATAGCAGGGTTAGCAAGGAAGGAAATACAACCACCGGCCCGTCATCTTATGAAGATAGGAAGTGGACAGATTATCTATTGTGTTGGGTATGGAGAATAGTGTATGTTTAGACCACAAGACTTAAAAAGACATTTTTACGGTTCTAAGGATAACCCTGTGGAGTGTAGGCGTTATGCCTCATAAATACGAGCCTAGCAAAACCATTCTAGGCTCTGATTTTCTTTGGAGAGTGAGTTTGTGTTCAGTTTCCCCTTCCCTTATTCTGTGAAGTCCTGGGGTTTTGGCTTATATAGTTATTTTCTGTCTTTCGTTTCTTTATTCTTTTTAGAGACAGGGTCTCACTCTGTAATCCAAAGCACTTGAACTTGAAATCTTGAGACACATGCCACCAGGCTCAGCTGCATTTAAAAATTTTTTATACCTTTTTCTCAGTTTCTTGAGTTTTATTTCTATGGATTTTGCAAATGACTCACTCACTTTATGTATTAATCTCATCTTGATATTTGTAGGATTGATGTCTTGAATTAACTCCTTTTGCTCCTCTCTCTCCCCTGACCTCTCTTTTAATTCAGGGAATTGGACTGTTCTTTTCCTTTGCCAATCACTTTTTTCAAGTGCATATATAACTATTTGTATGAGATTACCTTTGCTTTTTATTTTTTCAAATCAAGTGTTTAAAAAAATATAAGTCCTCAGTCCCATATCTTTTGTTGACCTAGTTATTCATTCTTCTCAACCATTCCCCAATATGTTATTTAAAAAGTTTTAAACCATACAGGAAAATCGAAATAGTTGTAACTGAGTGCAGTGAACTTGCCATCTAGATTCCATCACTTTGTCTTTGTTGTTGCGTAAATAAGTAGCAGATTCTGGTACATTCAACACTGTGTATTTTAGCTTGCACATCATTAGCTGAGTTTAAAATTTGTATAGAGATCTTTTTTCTTTTGAGNCAAAATTGATGTAGAAAAATCTGTACAGATTTTAAGTATACTGTTGAATAATTTCTTTAGTTCTGTTTCTGTGAAGACTGGTTGCCTTCTGCTAAGGAGACTGAAAACCTGTGAGGCTGCCATCTCCAAACTCATGTTTTCCTCTATGTTCTCAGAAGTGACTTCAAATATCATAAAATATCTTATGGTCTTTTCTTTTCCTTATATAAATGCCCTTCACAGTAAAAGGTTATAGTCAAAAGTATTTATTTTTTCATAAATCATTCTTTGAGTCAACAAAGTCTTTAGCTTGGCTAGTGCTATCATATGTGCATGCTGAAGAAGACCTAAGACTATCTCTGTTTAGCTAGAAGCCTAAAACTGTGGTCAACCCAGTGATATAGTTCCATAACCTCAGGTGCTCAAGGCGGTGGGCAGCGTGGTGAGGACCCGTCTCCAGAGAAGGGAAGAAAAGGGACCTGAGCATACAGCTCATTCATGTAGTCCTTGCCTTATCCAGCGGGCAGCCCTGGGCTCAGTCCCTTGGACTATAAAAGAGCACAGTCTAAAATTGTAAATAAAGATGAGGAATGGCCTTTTGTCAGTTTCATAAGTTACATAAGTAAAAGAGGTGATTAAAGATACTTTAAATAGCCAGAAAGTGGTGGTGCACACCTATAATTCCAGCGCTCAGGAGGCAGAGACAGGAGGGTCTCTGAGTTTTGAGGCCAGTCTAGTCTACAGAGTGAGTTCCAGGACAGCCAGGGCTACACAGAGAAACCTTGTCTTAAAAAACAAAAAACAAAAAAAAAACAAACCAAAAAACCAACAAAAAAAGGTACTTTCTGGAATGCTTAGTAGTTTATTAAATACTTGCATATAAGGTGACTCATTTGAGCCTTTATGGAGAAAGACTGGAGACCTCTAAGAAAGTTCCTCCATGCTTTTCAAGAAACAGTTTATCAGTTGTTCCTTTCAGAGAGGAAAATTTGTTTGCTTCCATTAAAATATGATTTATCTAGATATATTTATTATAGTAAAGAGATAGGTCATGTTGTGTCTTAATTTGTTGTTGTTTTGTATTTTGAGAAAGGGTCTCACTGTGTAGCTCTGTCTGGCCTGGAACTGAGGCTGGCATCAAACTCATAGAAAAATTCATCTCCCCACCCCCCCAGGCTGATCATAGGTATGTGTCACCAATCCTGGCATCTGCCCTTGTTGACATGTAAGCCAGTTTGGGACTAGAGCAATGTGTCAGCAGTCAAGAGCTCTTTCTGTTTTCAGAGGATCCAGGTTCAGTGCCCAGCTCCCACGTGNTGGCTCACAACACTCTGTAGCTCTAGTTCTGGGAGACCCACTGCCCTCTTCTGGCCTTCCCAGGCACCGGGCACACATGTGTTACATAGACATACATTCAGGCAATTACTCAAATCATAAATAAAAAAAAAATGTAAGCCAGCTCCAGGTACTAAGAAGTCCTGTCAGGAAAGGTAGGACTGGCATGAATTTTCATTCGGAAAAACATTCTTGGTGGGGTGTTTCTGCTTAATTTTCTTGAACCGAGTAAATTCAAGTACATTAAAGTCACTTGTATTTTTAACATAGCCTGTTCTAAGAGGGCAAACTCAATTGAGGATCTTGGTGTGTCTTGTGATGAAATGTCTCTAGTTTCTTCTATTGAAGTTAGGAAAAAACATTTGGACTTACTNGGTGTTGGGTTAAAGGAACTGTTTCTCAGCTGTGTATCTAGAAAAAGGGGGTGCCATGCAGTTTGTCATGCATTTTCTACTCTGTCATGGGGAGACTTTTGGGGTGGGCATGATAGAAAATGAACTCAGGGCTTGACACATCCTCTGCAGCTGAACTGGACCCTCATGGGCATCTTCAATCTCATACATGTATATATATATATTACTGTGACTGTGTTCTCTCCCATGCACCTTCCCCTTTCTTTCCCCCATGTTAGCTTCCTTTGTTCCTTT
>LZPO01107920.1:571674-588893 GCA_001675575.1 Neotoma lepida
GGAAGATGCCCTGTGTCTGTCACAGTGAAGGGTGGTGTGGGGAAGATGCCCTGTGTCTGTCACAGTGAAGGGTGGTGTGGGGAAGGTGCCCTGGCAGTTGTGGGTAGAGGCTGAGGATGTTGCTAAACTTCCCAGTGCACAGCCCAAGGATTAGCAGGGATAAGACTGAGAACCCTGATGATAGACTCTCATAGATTAGGAGATTTAGTCTGTACTAAAAGCAATGGGGGAAATATTGAAGGTTTTTTGCAGGGGAGTGACATGATCAAGAGGATGGCTTATTATAGGTTGGAGATTGTATCAGAGAAGACGCATCAGTGGTTGCAAGGAGGTGAGTCATGAACCACAGGTAGTGGGGGTGGTTGGAATGGGGAGATAAGTAGTTGGTGCTTTGTGAATGGCTATGGATGGGTGGCAGAGGCAGGTCTCTGGCGAATACGTCTGGATAGATGGTAGGGAGCATCAGAATGAGGGGGGAAGAGCATGATTGCATGTTGGCATGTGTTGTATTCAGGTGGCTATGAGCTGCCCATGTGAAATTTTGAGATGGTGGTTTGAGAATGTGGACAAGGAGCTCAAAGGCGAGAGGTGGAGTTTGGCAGATTCTTGATACTTGGATCTGCTGTTGGTACATTGAAGTTACTGAACTCAATATGTGGACACCATCATCTAGGGAGAAAGGTAAAGATGGGTTCTCTTCGCTGAGTCCTGAACAGTTCCTGGTTAGGTTAGAGTTTTATCTTAGACCTATTTTTTACTTTATATATTTGATTCAGATTATTCTGTGCAAATTGGATTTGTCAGAAAAAATGATTCCATATGATTCAGAATTAACTCCTATTTATAATTTAAACATATTCTTAATGTTGATTTACAAAATTCATAAATGGTTATGAAACCAGAGTCATATTTTCAGTTATGAGAAGTGAATGTTTTTCCATTTCTACTCGGTTAAAAAAAAAATCAAAATCCCTTCCTTTCTGCTTACTGATTACTTAGTAGCACGTCCTCTGAAAGAGCAGGTCAAAGTTGTGACTTTACCCAGAATTCTTTCAGGTGCCTTGGTATATGAGTTGAGCCTGTCTTTACTTCTCCCGTATCGTCAGCTGAGGAGAGAAGGGAGACATAGATGGAACTGAGGCACCTCTTTCTCAAGGTCTACCCATCTCCTGCTGGCTTGTCACTGATTCCAGGAAGACCAACCAATGTGGCTCTCAGGATCTCACTGTTCCTTGATTTGTTGCTCTGTTGGAATTAAGGGAGCATTATTATGCTAAAGGATTCATTTTGTCTAGGTGTGACTTAAGACATTCACTGTCACCTTTGCCCTTTATGTCCTTTAGTACCGGTACTGTAAATGGAAGACATTGCCGGCAGCACCTCCCCCAGTATTTTTATATGGTGACTCACATTCCCTCCCTGGGTTCAATTGTATCATTGCAGATCCAGTGTTTTGCTTTTCTTGGGCTATTTATTGGTTTGTATCCAGACCTCAATAATTAAACTTCTTAACCTTAGGTTTCCTTTCTAATTTGGTAAGATTGTTTTTTAAAGATTGTTTTTGNTGTCAAAAAGTCCTGAGTAAAAAGATGAAACAGTTGTTTAACATCAGGAAAAGATGAGTTAAATTTTCTAGATTTTATTTTATTTTATTATTATTTTTTTTTGGAAAGGGGAAGGGGATCCAGATGTGCACTGAGGGACACAAGGAAATAGAGAAGAGGGTGGAGTGAGAGTCAGCCAAACTCAGTCTGTCTGAACACGCCATAAGGAAAGCTGATACTTGATTAGCTAATCAGGAATAATTGTATGTGTATGTATATGTGTGTGGTATGCATGCATGTACTCATATCCATATATTGACATGTGGGGATGTGGGAATGTAAATGCCCATGTGTGTACATGTGTGTGGAGGCCCAAAGTTCATGTTGGGTGTCCTCCTCAATTGTTCCCCATTTAAAGAACTTTTCAATTAAATTCATTCACTCATTTATTTATATGTATGTGTGCCTGTGTGTATCTACGTGTGGACACAACTACATGGTGTCAGTTCTCTTCATCCAACATGCAGGTCCTAGGGACCAAACTCAGGTCATGTGGCAAGTGCCTCCACCCACTGAGTCATCTATCTAGCCCCCTAGATTTTATGTTTTTTTTTGTTTTATCTAATACACATTAGTGCTTATGGTCAGAAAAATTTAAATACTTGTCCTCAAGTACCAAAAGCTCCTTTAAAAAATGGTTAATATAATACATTTCAAGATTGAATTAAGAAAAATGATATTTCACATTTTGGATTGAAGGGAAGTTGCTAGGAACATGGAGTAATAACTTTTATTTGTTAATTTGGAAACCATGGCAACACAATAAATATTATGTCTCTTAATTTGTCTTTCAGTGTTCTTTTGGCCTGAGTGCCATGGAAGATTAAACAAAATTAACACAGTAAATGCTGATAATGAGCTACCTGAGTTAGTCATTTTTCTTGAGTGTTTCACTTTTGTGTGTGTGTGTGTGTGTGTGTGTGTGTGTGTGTGTGTTTGAGACATAGTCTCATTATACAGCCTTGTCTGACCTTAAATTTATGATCTTCCTACCTCAAACTTCTAAGTGCTGGTATTCCAGGCCCATGCCTTCACACTACCTAGTGAGATTCACTCCACGTCCAGGCTGGCCTCAAACTCATAGTGGCCTCCATGCCTCAGTTCCCCAATTTTTGTACTTTGAATCCCAAGTATCTTCAGGTAAAAAGATGTAAAACAGGTAGCAGAATTTGGAGAACTGCTGGGCTGTTAGCGGGAGGAGGTGATGCTGGGGGAGTGGGGCCAGTCAGGAAGGGATTTTCCTGCNGAGGAATTGGAATTGACTTTGAAAGCTGTGAGACCACAGTCAGATTTGACCTCCAGGGTAATGGATGTGTCTGGAGAAGGAGAGCTCACAGTGAGAAAGTTGCTTTGTGCATCTTGTTGGGAGATGATGAGAGCTTGAAGGAAGGTGATGATGGAGGGAAAGGAGAGATTTANGGGGAATGGCAAAAGTGTGGAGACTTGTGAAAGCTGGGTAGGTGGGACTCAGGGACCGAGTTGTTGAGGGAAGCTAGGAAAAAGGGAAAGAGTCTTCATTTCATCTTCTGGGTAATGGGACAGTAATAGAAGCTATAAACAGAAGGGGACTTAAAGGGAAGATTATGCATTTAATTAGGAATTTATTGAATCTGAAGTTCTTGTGGGACACTATCCATTTTTAATAGCCTGTTAGGTCAGGATGGTAGAGAGAAGCCTGTCTTGGACATAAAGATTTGCTGACTTTTATCAACTGAAGTCAGTATCACCCAGGAGAGAAGACAGACTGCAAACAGCAGGAGGGTAAGCCCTGAAATTCTGGTTCTGTTTGAACTTGAGGGATCTAGAAAAGAAATGTGTGTTCACACAGGATTCTAAAGGAGGGATGTTAGAGAACACAGAGGAAAACCAAAGGCGTTAGTGCTGCAGGATGCCAAGAACTTTCAGGAGGAATGAGGGCTTAGTGATGTCAGCTCTCCAGAAAGAAGTCAGATAAGAACTTAGAAATTCCACTGGGTTTGGTAGTTAGAGGTCATTAGTGACCTTTGCCTGAGTAGTTCCAGTCCAGTGATTTGGGCAGAAGCCAGATTGTAGTCATTTGAACCAAGTGAGAAGTGAGGAGGGATGTATGTGAAAACGTGGCTGCAAAGAGAAGACTAGATCTGAGCTGGGGTGGGGACTTGTTACTCACTTTTTAAAGATGGAAGAGACTTTATACCCAAGTTTAATGAACCAATAGAAGGAGAAGCTGAAGACAGGAAAGGTGGACAAGCTGGGCAGGGTCCTGGGAGGGTGAGTCCTACATGGCAGTTTGGAGAAGTTGTGTTGAGAGTGGTGGGCTTGGGGCAGCACTGACCTAAAACAGGAGGGATAATTCTTCAGTGGGACTTCAGAGAAAGGAAAAGGACAGCATCAAGACTGGGAGGTCTGTCCTGGACAGGAAGCTGTGGAGGAGTGCCTCCTTCAGGCTACAACCTGTATTTTCTACTTAAGCACATTCTTAGACACATTTAAAAGATTCCTTCTGTTGTGGAAAAGCATTGGCAGAAGAGGAGAAATACCTCATGTAGGAGAGAGAGAAAAAAAACTATATTGCAGAGCTTTCTCTTTGGAGAATGAAAACCATTTACGTTGTATTTCTTAGAAACTGACCCCTTCTGGTTTACTTAAAACAGTAGTATGACACAGTTTTGAGTTTCTGAAAGCCTCTATGGTTCATTGTATACTTAGAGTATATGTCTTAAAAACAAAACAAAAACACGTATCTGTTTGTGGCTCAGTAGGTACGCTTCATAACTTTATGGACCTACCCCAATTTATAGAATATATGCATGTCTTGTAGTTGGTTAACTCTTTTGCCTCTGAATTGTTAGATACTAGATTCAGACTATCGTTAAGTAAACATATCTTTGTTCCCATACCAGAATAGTAGTCTCAAGTAAGATGTGCAATAAGGATTTTATCGAAGTAAACAGTGAAAATTGCCCAGCAGATCAAGCAGGCCCCTCCTTTCTGGTCTATCCAGTGAACACAGTTTATAACAGGATTGACAGGCCTCAGTTGAGCCTCTGATTGGAATGCTACAGGGAACCACAGCAAATTTAACCTAGTCCCCATGCCTGCTAAACTGAAGCAGTTACAAAGTCCAAATTTAAAATGCAGAAAGCTTGTGAATGCTTTTAGTTTGAGAAGTTTTACTGTGCTTGTTCCTTGGGGTTTTAGTAGGTTGACCCTATAGTAGAAACTGAAATTAGAATTAGGACACTTTGAAGGCTCTAAGGTAAAAGTGATAAGAGCTGTTGGGAAGAGGGGTCTGTTGGAAGGAAACCAGGATTGGACTTAGGAAGTTAGGACATCCTGAGGCTTGGGATTGAGTGGGGTGCTGTGGGCTCCATTGCTGGAGACTGGGGACCTTGGAAGTGAAGCTGCCCACTGGTTGAGGGTGGAGTCGGTTTCACTCACTCTAGGTCTGTAGTGGCTCATCCTTTAGGTGGTAGAAGTGGAGACTTTGATTATGGCTGAGAAGTTAGAGTTTGTGATGCCGGATTTGAGTCCTTCTCATTGGCTCAAAGCTGAAACTACAGTCAAAGATGAGGACAAAGGCTGGGCATAGTAAAAGGAGATTATCTACTTCTGGGGCAAAGGAGTGGTCCGAGAACCAATAGGACCAAAATAGTGCAGTTCCACAGAGAAGAGAACCCGGGCTCATTTCAAAACTGCCCAAAGCAAACCTCTGGTTTGTCTGAGGAGATGGGCTCAGACTTGGTGTATAATAGACAGGTTGGAGTAGCGAGGTTAAGAGTATGGACTACAGTGTGAGTCTTAGGATGTGGGTCTTGGCTCCAGTATTTGCAATTAGGTGATGTTATTGGCACAGTATTTGTCGTCCGTATCTCAGAGGTTGATTTTGTGGATTAAAAGCAACCGTCATCCAGCTTGCTAGTAAGTCAGTGCTCAAATGACACAGTCAGGGCAGTGTGAGATCTCCTTTTGCCTATTCTCTGGAAAGTATGACTTTTGTTTATTTGTTTGAGATGGAATCTTGCTATGTTGTCCATACTGGATTCAAATTCCTGGGCTCAAGATCCTTTGGCGTCAGCCTCCAGACTAGCTGGGAGTAAAGTTGTGCCCTACTGTGCCAGGTGCAAGTTTGGGTTTTGATTGTGAGGAGATAATATTGTTTAATTTTAGGTAAGGTTATCCCTTAACAGACTTACTACAGTTTGAATTGGATTCTGATCTATTTTAATAAGCTTATTTCTCAGACTGTGTTCCTAGACCATGATGTTTAGGGTTTATTTAGTAATTGGTCCAAGAAATGCTATATATTCTGTGCCCCTCTTTGAGATTCCTAATGTTTGTTATTATTAAATATTCTGACTTAGAAAGAAGTTCAATCCAATATTTCCTAAACCTCCTAGGTCATAAACTCTCCTTCCTCCAGTTTATACATTAAACTTTGTGAACTAGAATTTTGTATATTTTAGTATTTATTTAGCTTGAGCTCTCTGTCTCTCACTCGATGTTTGTCTCTCTCTTTCTCTATGTGTGTTTGTGTGTACTTGTGTGTGTCTTTAAGACAGGCTCTCATGTAGCCCAGGCTGGCCTCCAACTCACTATGTAGACAAGGATGGCAGAGTTTTGATCTCCTGCCATTGCCTCTCGAGTGCTAGGACTGCAGGTATGTGCCTTCACATCTTGTAACTTAGGTGGGTTTTGTTGTATTCAGTCTTTATCTATTCAGAAAACTTATCTTAAGGTATAAGTCAGTGGGCTAGAGAGATGGCTNAGTGGCTAAGAGCACTGAGTGCTCTTTCAGAGGACCAGGGTTTGATTCTCAGCACCCACATGGCAGCTCGTAACTGTCTGTAACTCCAGTCTCAGGGGTCCTCACACCTTCTGGCCTCTGGTCCCTGCATGTGCGTGGTGCACAGACATACATACAGGCAAAACACCCATACACATAAAATAAAGATAAAGGTAAAGCTGGGTGGGGTGGTGCTCACCTTTAATCCCAGCACTCGGGAGGCAGAGGCAGGCGGATCTCTGTGAGTTGGAGGCCAGCCTGGTCTACAAATCGAGTTCCAGGACAGCCGGGACTGTTTCATGGAGAAAACTTGTTTCCAAAAACCACACACACACACACACACACACACACACATAAAACAAAACAAAACCAATCAATATAATTCAGTGACCAACACATGCACCATTTTAAGATATTGCATGCTTTTAAAATCTGCTTACTGGGATGTACAGTTGTCATCTTTTATCTAATTGCAAAACAGTTCATCAGCCCCTGAGAACTCCCTTCTTAATTAGCAGTTACTCCCTATCTCTTTCTTCCCTGGCAATCAGTAGTCTAGTTTCTGTCTGTATAGATTTGCTTATTCTTGGTGTTTTATATAAATGGAATCACAGGTGTCACTTTTTATTTCTGTCTTCTTTCACTTAGCAGAGTATTTTCAAGGTTTATCCATGTTGCAGTCTGTATCACTCTGGTGCTTGTTTTTATGGCTGAGTAGTATTCCACTCAATGGATACCCAGCATTTTTTTATCCATTCACCAGCTGCTGGAATGTTGGTTATCTCTGCATTTTGACTGTTATGAGCAAAGCTGTTGTGAACATTTGTGGGGACATATGTCTTCATCTATCTCAGGTACACATCTAGAATGGATGCTGGGTTTCTGATAACCTGTATTTAAAATCTGGAGAAACTGCCACACTTTTCTCAAGCAGTTTTACCATTGTATACCTCCAGCAGTGCTGTGTGCATTCTGATCTCTCCTCATTCTTGTCAGCTCTAGTTACTTTGGTTTAAAAAATAATTTGTTTTATTGCAGCCATTCTAGTAGCCGTGAAATGGTGACTCAGTGTATGTGAGGTCCTTTACCCTTTTTTCCCCTTTCTCATTAAACTTTTTTTTTTCTTTTTAAATAAGTTTCAAAATTTGTGACACATTTTTGGTCAAGTTCTTTCCAGTAATAAGCACCGACTAAAAACAAACAACAGTAATGANTCAAAACTTCCATATTCACACAAACAAGTGTCCACACAACATTCTTTGTTTCTGAAGATTTTTCCAGGCCAAGCTTCTATGAGATGTTCTCTTTCTACCAATTAGGTAACAAGTGTTAGTGATGATTCTCAGCCTGTCCCTGAGCTCCCTAGGCACAGTTAGTGGCCTTCCCAGCTCTGGCACCTTCTTGGAGCATAGTCAGAGAAGCATCTTAACCCACAAAATTGTTGGGGACCTTATTGATGGCAGCTGCACCAGCTTTCTGGAACTGAGGACTGCCTTCCAGATTTGCACCAGAATGTTGATGAATCTTTTTCTCTTCAGCAAACTTGCAGGCAGTGAGCTGTGTTAGAGGCCAGTGGAGGGGCAGAGCCTGCATTGATTTGGCCTGGATGGTTCATGAGCAATGAGAATAGCTACTTTCAGAGACAGGTCTTTTTTTGCTGTCACTTGCAGCAATGCCAGGACAAACATTTGATGAACAGCTCTCTCAGGAGTAGCTTCACTCAAAGCCTCATGCTGCATTTCAACACACTGTACTTGAGTTGTGACATTGGCTGGAGAAAGGCAGCTACCATACTGTGGTTGAGAACTCTTAATTTTCCCAGCTCACAGGGACTGTATCAACACCACCAGTTTTGTAAACATTCTGGAAGGGCAGGCAGAAAGGCTTGCAGTTGGACAAGTTGGTGGCAGGATACAGTCTATACTTGGTGTGGTTCCACTTGCATTGCCACCTTGTGAGTGACATTCCATCCTGTGAACCAAGGCGTGTTAGCACTTGACTTAGGCCAGGAATTTGGCCCAAATGCTGCAGTGTAAGGGTTGTAGCTCATTTCTTAGTGTAAGTGCTGCCTTCCTAAAAAGAACTTTGTTCCTCTTCTGGCTGTAGGGACCAACAGTTAGTTGTTTCACACCAAGTGTGTAAGTTAGAAGGTATGCTCATGTGCCTGCTAGCTTTTTTAAATTTCAAGACAGGGTTTCTTTGTGTAGCCCTGGCTGTCCTAGAACTCATTCTGTAGACCAGCCTGGCCTTGAACTCAGAGATCCATCTGCCTTTACCTCTCAAGTGCTGGAGTTAAAGGCGTGTACCACCACTGTCCAATGATCTGCCATCTTTTTTTTTTTTTGAGAGACCAGTTTAAATTTGCCAACATCATCAGCATCAACATCAGCATAGGCAGTCTGAAATGATGCACCTGTCAAAGTCTATGCTCAGGGGGCATCAGTGATAGTCACTTAACACTTGCACAGGAGATGTCACTGGTGATGGCTGCTCATGCTCAGTCCTCACTTTATCCTAAGACCCAAATGCACTTGAAGGAGCCCTTTCCCATCTCAGCGCCTACTTCACAAGCTTTCACTTTTTTTGAGATTTATTTTATGTGCCTGAATGTTTTGCTTACATATATGTAAAATACACCACATGTGTGCCTGATACCCAAGGAAGTCAGAAGAGGGTGTTAGATGACCTAGAACTAGAGTTAAAGATGGTTGTGAACTGCCAGGTGGGTGTTGCAAGAGTAACAGAGCTCCTAACCATTGGGCTCTCTCTAGCCCATGCTTCACAGAGTTTTAAATGTTTTTATTTTTCTTTTTTCTTTTTGTTCCAGCACATTTGCAGATCAGTTGGGCAGTAGTGTTAGACTAGCCCGAGTCTACATGTCCACTAATGGTAGAGGAATCTCCTTTCCCATTTTGATTTAGGTAGTTTTCATGGCATCTATGTTCTGGGAGCAAATCCATTGCAGAAACCTTAGAGGTTTTTTTGTTTTTTGTTTTCCTTTCAGTGAGATCTCTCTCTTTCTCTCTCTGTTCCCCTGCTGCAGGACCTGAACGGCTGAGTTCAAGTGGTCCTTCTGCCTCAGCCTGCTAAGCAGCTGAGACTAACTGAGATTACAAGTTCATGCCACAACAAGACAGTCTCTGCTTAGTCCAAGCTAGCCTGAAACTGGATGTGTAGCCCAGAATGGCTTCGAATTTACAACTCTCCTGCCTCAGCCTCCTGAGTGCTGGGATTATAGGCACATACCATCATACCCACCTCCAGTATGGTTTTAATTTACATTTTTTCTAATGACTAATGGTGTCTAGGATGTTTTTAGTTTTGCCATTTGTATATAGTCTTCACTGAAGTGTCTATTCAAGTCCACTTTAAGATTGAATTATTTCTTCCCCTGATTTTGAAGCTNTCATTTTCTCAAATTCCAAATGTCCATAATGAAAAATTCTGATGATAAAGGAAAAATAATCCCTAATACAAACTTACTCAGACCATAGTACCTGTGTGGGTCTTCCCTGTTCCTAGAAGTTCTATCATGGTGATTGTTACGATTCTTAAGTCAGGAGTGAATATTCTGTAGATTCAGAAGGGTTATGAGTTTGAGGTGACCAAGACCTATGCTTTTTGTTGCCATTTTGTTTTTCTCTTTGCCCCCAAATTTAGTCAGAAATGTAGTTAAACTCCGTCCAAATTATTTTTACTTCTTGTGTCACTGTTTTTGTCTACTCTAAGTTTCTATACCTGTTCAATGGGTTATTTACATCCCCCTTGTGCCTCATATTGAAATCTGGTCCTGTAACCTGGCTGCACAGGAAACCTCTCAACCTCAATTTCGAGTTCCTCATTTTTATATTAGTGTTAGGAGTTGGGGTCATTTTACATTAAAGAACATAAATGATTCAAACTTCTGAATACTTATGATTTCATATGTTATAATCGCTTCTGAATTTAGCTAAATCTTTTTTCGGTAAAATACGCATGACAGGGAGTTTACTATGGTAACCATTTTGAATGTGCATTCCTGCAGCATTATGTAAATTTATATTTTTGTAGCTGTCACCTTGATCCTTCTGCAGAACCTTGTCATCTTAAAGTCCCCAAACTGTCCCCATTAAACACTAACTCATCACTCCCCTTCTTTCCAGCCCTTAGCCATCACCCTTCCACATTCTGTCTCTATGAATCTGACCTTAGGTACCTTGCATAAGCACAAGGATGGACTATTCGTCCATCTGGGTCTGCCTTGCTTAATTTAGTGTTTTTATAAGATTCACCCATGTGGTCATATCTCTTTTTAAAATTCATTTTACGTGTCAACCTCAGATACCCCTCTCATCCCTCCTCCCGCTCCCCCCCACCTCTGTCCCCGACCCATCCCCCCCCATCCTCCTCCAAAAGGGCAAGTTCTTCCATAGAGGGGACAGCAAAGCCTAGTACATTCAGTTGAGGCAGGACCCATCCCCCCCCATCCTCCTCCAAAAGGGCAAGTTCTTCCATAGAGGGGACAGCAAAGCCTAGTACATTCAGTTGAGGCAGGACCCAGCCCTTCCCCCCCGCCCCAGGGATGAGCAAGGTGTCTGACCATAGGTAATGGGATCCATCACGCACTAGGGATAGATCCTGATCACACTGCCAGGGGCCTCTCAAACAGACTCAGCCACACAACTGTCTCCCATATGCAGAGGGTCTAGTCCAGTCCCATGCAGGTTCCCATGTGGTCATATCTAAATGTCCTTTCTTCTTAAAGACTGAATAATACCCAGTCATGTGTCTGTAACATAATTTGCTAATTTATCTATTAATGGACTTTTGGGTTGTTGTCACCTTGTGGTTTTGGGGAATTCAACACTGTAAACACTGATGTCTAATGTCTGTTTGTGTCCCTGCTTTTAAGTCTTTTGTGTATATTTATCTCTCAGTGGAATTATTTGGATCAAATGGTCTTTCTGTGTTTAGTTTTAACTTAGTTATGTTCCATTTATTTTGTGTGTATGAGAGAGGTGTGTAGCAAAATAAACCTGCAGGAACTGTTCCATGGATTGTATTCTGGGGTGAAAACACTGCTGTTTCTCCCAAGAAACTGCTGTCAGTGCTCGTGATTGTCAACCCAAAATGTGGCATGCAGTTTCAGAGTGCACTCCGGCTTTGTCTGCTGGGATGGACTCTGCCTTGGCTCCTCGGGCTGCTTGAGCAGTGTATAGGAAGAAGCAGATAGAGTAATTTTAAACCCTATTTCCGTATGTGCAATTGTGGCTTAAACACTGTCTCCACAGAACTAGATGGAGTAACAAAGGGATGAGAGTGTGTGTGTCTCTCTGAGTGAATGATTTTCCCTTTGGTTGTTAAATATCATTGAACAGATTCCAATAATCTATAATTTAGGTTGTTAAAAAAAGTCTCATTTTAGTGTAGATTTTACAGAACTGGCCACAGATCCTGGAGAGATGAAATCAGTAGTTTTGAATTAAAATTTGTAAGAGAGACTACAAGTACAAAGCTAATGTACCTAGAATGAAAATTCTTACTCATTGCCATGGCTATAATTTAAATAAAAATATTTGAAAATTTTATTACTTTGTAGATTCAAATGTATTTGCTGTCTACTGAAATGTAACTTATCCTTGAAGTCTTTTTCTGTGGAGTACAAACCCTAGGAAGGAAGTGATGTCTGCTCATGTCCATGGGGTAAAGAAGTGGGATGTGACTTGAGGCAGAGAATAGGTGTTTAAAAAGGTAAGGGCCAGTTTCAGACTCAGGTAGAAGCCTAACTGCTCTAGATGCATCTGTGGTTGCAGCTTAGTCTATAGGTTTGAATTTATTTTGTAAGCTTTTGCTACTACACGACCTTTTTAGCAGCCTAGGGCATTGCCAGAATGGGCGCAGATAGGAATTAACTGTTACCTGTGCACTGCTAGGCAAACTCATTCCTTCCTAGCATTTTTGACTCGCAGACATGAGAGCAGGGCAGAGGTTGGTCATCTCACGCTGTATATTCTTAGAACCTAATATAATTGCTTATGGAATAGATTCTTTTTTTTTTTCTTTTGGTTTTTCGAGACAGGTTTTCTCTGTGTAGCTTTGGCGCCTTTTTGGAACTCACTTGGTAGCTCAGGCTGGCCTCGAACTCACAGAGATCTGCCTGCCTCCGCCTCCTGAGTGCTGGGATTAAAGATGTGCGCCACCACCGCCTGGCTGGAATAGATTCTTTAAGCACTGGCTGATCTATTCTTAGGAGATTGGCATAAATATGACGACTTGGAAAGAAGCATCTCCTGTAGCTATCTGAGGGCTAATCTGGATTGGAGTAAGGATGTGGCCAAGGGCAGGGAAATCACTACAAAGCAGAAACCAGAGAGATTTGAAAGTTCCACGTGGCACATTGAGCTGTTTATGAATTTCCTTGATACTCTGGCCTTAACCTGAAATGCACTTGTTTGTTTAGCAGATGTTGGGGCTTGAAAGTTGTGGGGTGCCAAGAGGCATGCAATTCTAAAAAGTTTTATGTGTATAGTTGTTTTGCCTGCATGTTTGTCTGTCTGTTACTTGTGTGCTTGATGCCCACAGATGCCAGAAGAAAGCATCAGATTCTCTGGGACTTGAGTTACAGACCATTGTGAGCCACTATGTGGGTACTAAGAACTGAACTCAGCTCCTCAGGAAGATCAGCCAGTGCTCATGACTGCTGAGCCATTCTCTAGCTCTTATTTTTTAAAAATTGTTTTAAACACATTGTGTGTGTGTGTGTGTGTGTGTGTGTGTGTGTGTGTGATGATAGCTTGCATGAAGTCAGTTTTCTCCTTCCATGTGTATGTCCCAGGGATTGATTGTCAGATCTGGTGACAAGGGCCTTTATCTGCTGAGTCATCACCCTGCACTTTCCTTTAAAGACAAGGTCTTTCTATGTAGCCCTGGCTGGCCTAGAACTCACTGTGTAGACCAGGGTAGTCTTGAAATTTCATTGAGTTCCTACTGCCTCTGTCTCCTAGGTGCTGGGGTTACAGGTGTATGTCACCACACCTGGCTTATAATTTTAATATAAAGTTATAAAGACACATAGAGATAAGAGTGTGTAGTATTTATGAAAGATGCAATGGGAGAAATCATATATTGTGGGAACTCTTTCCTGGGGAGATGTAAATAAATGTCTACCTCTTTATCAGAGGGTACCAACAACAAACCAAAGTATGATTCTACTAAAGCTAGTCAGGTGTACTTACAGAGCATGGTCGGGGAATTACAGGAGCAAAGCAGCCACACCACTCCAAAGTCTCACCCTGTCGAGAATGGTGACTTTTACACAGCTGCTTATATGGAGTCTCCCTGTCAGTTAACCTTCCACAGTGTATCCTCTAGCACCTCCTGAGACCACAAGGCCCTGTGCAATTTGGGGCAGAGCCATACTCAGTGGGCAGGGGAGAGGNAGCAGAGGGTGTGTTTAAGATATGAGGTTGAGGGTCTGATGATCCTCCCCACCTCCTCCTGTGAGGGAATGTTAGCAGTTAACAGGTCCCATCTTGAGGGTCTCTTGCAAGTGCTCACAGCTGCTCTGATGAAGATGATGGCTCCTCTTCTCCAAGGACAGTACTAGACAACATCATAGAAAGTAGTATTTTAGCTGAGTGAGAGACAATTGGGAGTACTTCCTGCCAAGCAGATAGTCTGTGAGGAGAGGCTTAGAAACAAAGAGTCCAGGCAAAGAAGGAGATGGGTGACTGGTGCCTGAGGAGCAGGTGTGGTTGATATATTGTGTACCCTAATAAAGCTTTTCTGGGGTCAGAGAACAGAACAGCCACTAGATAGACATAGAGGCCAGAAAATGGTGGCACACACACCTTTAATCCTATCACTTGGGAGGCAGAGATCCATCTGGATCTCTGTAAGTTCAAGGCCACACTGGAAACAGCTAGGTATGATGACACACACCTTTAATCCCAGGAAGTGATGGATGGCAGGAAGCAGAAAGGTATATAAGGTTTGAGGACCAGAAACTAGAGGCTTTTAAACTTTTAGGCTTTTGAGCAGTTCAGCTGAGATCCATTCGGNTGAGGACTCAGAGGCTTTCAGTCTGAGGAAACAAGATCAGCTGAGGAGTTGGCAGGGTGAGGTTGGCTGTGGCTTGTTCTGTCTCTCTGACCTTTCAGAATTTACCTCATTATCTGGCTCCAGGTTTTTTATTAATAAGACCTTTTAAGATTCGTGTTACAAGTAGGTCCTGAGTGTGAGGAGCCTCGTTTCTGCTTTTGCCTGCTCCTTCTGTTTGTGCAGTCCCTCCACTTCTTACTTTAACCACAAGCAGTGGGAACAAGTAGAGGATTTTAAACAGCCAAGTGACATCAGAAATGTCTTTGTCAATTTTATGGCCACATAGAAGATGAATTGTAGGGCAGATTCTAGAGGGATAGCTTTTGGAGGTGGTTGTAGTCCAAGCAGAAGATGGAGCTTTTCTGCTGTGATTCCATTTACATCAAATGCCAGGATAGCTGATTATTAGAGATTAGCGGAGTTGCCAGGAGCTAGTGGGGAGGTATAACAGGAAGGAATTATTCATGTATGTGGGCTTTTCTTTGGGGTTCTTGAGTTAATAGTGATAGTTTTACAGTCTTATTAATGTACTAAAAAGCACGAGATTACATTCTTTAATAAGACTGTACAACTATTACTGTACTACCCGGAACACACCTGCTCTCCTTTTAAAATGGTGAATTTCTCTGATGCTTAAATTATGTATCCATGTAAGAGGGAGGGGGAGGGATGAAGGAGAAGGAGAAGACCCTGAAACAAGTAGAGTTCGAGACACTCAGTCATAGTTTAAATATTAGCAATATTGAAAATGAAGTAGCAGCCATTTCTNAAGTTTTTAGTCTGTATGATTGAATTGATAAGGACAGAAATATGGGAATAGAACAAGTTTTAGGGAAATAAGTACTGAGCTGTGTATTAAATGTGTAACCAAGGCAAGCAGCTAAAGATAATGGCCCTGATTTGAAGAGAGATATTTGAGACTAGAGAAAGAGGGGAATGTATAAAAGTTGATTGAAGCCAATCAAACTTGTTGATAGATGATATTTTCTTTTTCCAATCTCCTTGGAAGATGTGTCCTATTGTTCCTTGTCGTCAAGTCTGGTATATAAGTACTTTTGCCTTTGTATAAAGCTGAGGTTTATGTTACTTTTCAGGCGGAAGCAAGGCTAGCAGCAAAGCGGGCCGCCCGGGCAGAAGCAAGAGANATCCGCATGAGGGAACTGGAACGGCAGCAAAGAGAGGTAATGAAAAATGTGTGTGGTGTTTTGGGGTGAGGGATAAAAAATAGGTTGGCTGAAGTCGAGATCTCACCATTATGAACCTCCATTTCCAGGGCTCAGGAGTACAGAGGATTTTTGTGAGATACAAGGCATTATAGTGAGATAATATATAGTGAAATCCCCAGGTTGGACACCTTCTTTCTCTTCGAGGTGCTGTCTCCTCCACGTGAATGTAGATCTAGGTCTTGCTCTCCTGGTCAGCAACTGCATTTCCTTTTTAGATAAACCAGTTAAGAATGAACACAAAGAGAGGAGCGGGCATTGCAGACAGTAGATGGAAGGATGGGCTGTTAAAAGCACTGGGTCTCCAGGGTGGCAAGACTAAAGACTCCTGCATTCTTCACTTCATAATCCCAGTTCTCTGCCTTCAAAATAACCAACTTAGGAAGTCTATTCTGGACAGTTTTCTATATTTTCTTACTTGAAGTATAAATATGGTTTCTGCCCGCATTGTCTACCATCCTCCCTGTCAATCCTTCTGTATCCGTAGGATGTGGGGAAACACCTCTCTAATGGGTCTTTGTGTTAAATGAGGACTGGCCTGGAAGTTTTAGAATGGAAGGTTTTGTTTGACATGGCATATGTGCAGGTCCAAGTAGAAACATCACAGTGAACCCTGGTCTCCCCAGATAGCTAACTGAATCCCCATGCTTACTATTTTGAAGCATATTTAATACTGTAGTAAAAATATGGGGGAAAACCCCAAGCTATAAAATTGGTAGAACACCCCAAAACAAACAGTGCCAAAATATAGGATCAGAAAGAACTGGTTTAATCAGTACTTTGGTTTGACAGTGTGCAATTATAATTGATCTTATGTTTTTCTGTAGTCTATAGATTTATATTTGTCATCAGAAAAGTGGAAAAAAGTAAAGTAGGTAAATGGAAATTGAGCTAAGATGACATCCTCGTTAACTTTTCTTTTTGACATAGACTTGGGTCTGAAAATTCTCACAAATATTTTGATACTGTATTTATAATGCGGAAACATCTGTGGAGGATTAGTAAGCAATTTATTTTGATGTTATTGGTAGATTTTCTATTGACAAGTTAAAAAAAAGAAATTTATATATTTGTGCTTTATGTTGATGTAATTTTCTCCCCTTAGTTATAGTTTCAAATATTGGATACAGTTCTTGGTTTGAAATGTAATGTTCCATTGCATTGTCTTTATACTCCTAAGATTGTACTAAATTATAAATAGAAGAGACAGTTATTAATGGAAGTTCTATCTATGCAGAGAACCATGTGTCTTTTTGTTACTGAACGTATTTAGCTTAGTAATTTCTTATATTTTCAAAGTGTAAGTTTTGAGTCAACTACTGTTGTTGTCTTGGGCAAGTGTATGTGATTAAGATTTTTTTTTTTCAGAATGCAATATATTGAAAACCATTCAGTTTATAAAACTTTTGTATTCATAGCCCTCTCATCATTGCTCTGACCGGAAATGGGGACAGATTCAGAAGTGGCTGGTAGGCCAGGATTGCCTGTCCTGCATGCTGTGATAAACTGTTGAACTAATAATAATACAACACTGAAGCAAAACATTGA
>LZPO01107920.1:588953-614098 GCA_001675575.1 Neotoma lepida
AGGATTGCCTGTCCTGCATGCTGTGATAAACTGTTGAACTAATAATAATACAACACTGAAGCAAAACATTGACTGATAGTTTGCAAAGTAGGCGCTTGGTCTGTGTAAGGTCACAGAGTAGCTGTTCTGTGTATAGTAGATCAGATGGGTACTCGGAGTCCAACCATTTTCTTTTGTAGTCAGCAGCCTTACTTTCAACTCATGAAAGTCCCAGATCAAGAAAGAATGAGTAAATGAATATGTTTTAGTAGTTAAGGCCAGACTAGAAAAATCTTAAATACAAACAAAAACATATATTGAAAGTCTAATATTTCATTTCTCTGTTCAGGGGCTGTGAAGATAACCATTTAAAAGAATCATTGATCTGTGTGTAGCTTATGTAGTGAGAGTATTAGACTTAGGAGGTTTTTGATTTGAGGTTTAGAATGAGTTGGTTAACCTGAGTCTTGACTAATAGCTAGGTTTGGGTATATGTAGAAGGTGAGAGTTTGTTTCGGATGGGAGTAATTGCTACTCCTCACTCCTTCTACCCCTGTTCTTTATTCCTTTCAAATGGATTCTCCCACTCTTTGGCTCCCTTGTTTGTGAGCCCACAAGTTATCATGTGATATTCTTGATATAAAATTTAAGTGGCTAGTAAGTTTTTGGTGAAATCTATGGTGTATAACCACACATAGGACTCTGTTGCTTATGATTCCTTTCATGTCAAATATTTTCCATGATTCTAACTCTGTGTGTGTGTGTGTGTGTGTGTGTGTAGACTGAAGTTTCTGTCCCACCCAGTCTTGCAGCTGTTTAGTCCCACATAAACACACAGACTTATATTAATTATAAACTGTTTGGCCTATGGCTCAGGCTTATAACTAATTAGCTCTTAGGCTTAAGTTAAACCATAATTCTTGTCTATGTTTAACCACGTGGCTTGGTACTTTTTCTCAGTCCAACATTCTCATCTTACTTTCTCTATGTCAGGCTGGTGACTCTCTCTGCCTTTCCTCTTCCCAGCCTTCTCCTAGTCTGGTCACCCCACCTACACTTCCTGCCTGGCTACTGGCCAATCAGCGTTTTATTAAAACCAATAGGAGTGACAAATCTTTACAGTGTACAAGAGCATTAACCTCACAGCATGTGTGTGTCACACTTGGCTTGCTGGGATGTGAGTAGGGAGTACAAGAAACACGAAGCTCAGGAATGAAGGAAGCTACTGTGTGTCAGCACTGTGCTGGAGCTTTTTACCTTGCTTTACTGTAGGGAGTGCTCTCCATTTTGTAGATGGGCTCTTTAGTTTTTTTGTCAACTTAAAACAAATCTAGACATACCTGGGAAGAGGGAATCATAACTAGGTCAGATTGGTCTATGGCCATATCTGTGATACATTTTCTTAATTACTAATTGATGCAGGAAGGCCCAGTCCACTCTGGGTGGCACCATCCCTAGGAAGGTTGGCCTAGCTGTATAAGAGAGGTAGCTGAGCAAGCCAGAGGAGGCAGCATAGTAAGCAGTGGTCCTCCACGGTCTCTGCTTCAGTTCCTGCCTCTAGGTTCCTGCCCAGACTTCATTCACTGATGGACTGTCACCAGTAAGCCAAACAACCTTTCCTTCCTGAACTTGGTTTTGGTTGGGGTTTTATCTTAGCACACAAAGCAAACTAGGACCAGAGACAAGCAGGAAAGGTTTGGTGATGGAAGAAGCCTGTGTAATCATTGGCAGAGTCAGAATTTGAAGGTAGGAAGGAGTGCCACAACTGCTGACAGAGGTGAAGCAAGCAAGGGAAGGGCCAGGATTTTCCTAGGTCTCTATACAGTCCTGTGTAGCTAGCTTTCCCTGTTTCTCATGATTCTGGTTTTAAGTTGTATGCTTCNGTCAGCATCATGTTGGTGTGTCGCTGGAAGAGTAAATGCTGTTTCTAGTGTTTTCTAATCTAAAACTGAAGGAGCAACTCCAGCCCCAGCTTAATAATAATATTTGTAGACAGAGAAGATGGCTAGGCATGTTNTTGGGGCTGTGATTTTCTTTTTATTAAACCTCTTCATCTTACTTTAAGTGAACTTTTAAAAAGAGTGTTTTATTTTCATTAACCTAATTTGAATACAACAAGATAATTTTCCAGGAAGTTTTTATTCTTTATTAGTTCTTATGAGAAATTCTGTCATCACATTGCAGAATCTTTGCTCCATCTGTATTGTGCCATTACCAACCTTTTATCCATGTTGAGAGTACTGGGGCTCACTTCGACTAGGCAGAGGCTCTGCCACTGCGCTTTATCTCCAGTCTGCCTTTTGCTTTTTGAGATGAAGTCTAAGTTGTCCTAGCAGAAATAGTCTGCTAGTCATGAACTTCCTGGTCTGGGTACGTAGTCATTCATGATAGTGGCCAGTCGTTAGACAGCCAGGGAGGAAAAGACTCCCAAAAGTTTGGGCTAAATATGTGCCTGTCATTTAAGGCATTGTCATGCTTGGGTTGTTCAGTCCTAATAAAGCCACCCAGGATTATGACAGTGGTTGTTTCTCATGACTGAAGGGGACACTCTGCCTTGTATTTAGTACCTAAGAACACAGTTCCCTGCCATCTGTTTTCTTAGCCACTGGTGCTATTACTTAAGGAAAAGCCACTGGCTGTTATGTGTAGTACTGTAGATCTGACCTGGACACTGAAGAGGGCTGTTCTTCCATGGAAGGAAGCCCTGAGTTTGTTGTTGTTTCTGTGTAATTGAGCCTCCTCAGGGTGGATGCTATGGTGGATGTTGTATTCATGGTTCTGTGATCTGCTGAGTGCAAGGATCTGAGTGCTGGCCCCAGCTTTATGCTCTGAGAGATTCCTCCTTAACCCTTCCCTGTGATAACTTTCTGTCCTGAAGATGAGAGATCAGATAAGACCCTCTCTAGGGATTCCAGAGCGAATATGGTAGCACCTGCCTATAATCCTGACACTTGGGAGGCAGAGGCAGGAAGATTGCCATGATTTTGAGGCTAGCTTGGTTTACTGAGTGAGACCTGTCTCAAAAAACAATACTGGAGTTGCAATTCTTCTCACATTTGCCACTTAACTGCTTTCCATAGTCAGGAGGTAATTAAAAACAGCCTCGGTGCTTTGCCTTTCTGCAAGTAGTGGTGCTGCTGAGAAAAGAGGCTTTTCAGCTGTTAAGGCTGATAGAAATTTGCTTTGTGCTTCCCTATTTTACCTGACATCTATTTTCAAATTGGCTTAGAGAAACACTGTTCATTTTGGTAGCCTTAGTCATGTGCAGGTAATTAGATTTAAATTGATTAGAATTAAATATAATTTGGAATTTAGTTTTTCAGTTGTGCACTATGAAAAACTGAATTTTTTCAGTTTTTCTAGAAACTAGTTTCTCTAGAAACTAGACAGTTTTCTAGAGAAGCAGAATCCATAGGATGAATATATGTAAAAGAATTTATTAAAGTAACTTACGTTAAAATAGTAACAGCCTCACACTTGAGAGGCTGAGAACCAGGTACTTAGTTACTTGATCCTCTGTGTGCTTCAGCAGTTGGACTCCTCTCACAGGAGCTGTTTTCTAGCTGTTGGGAGGTCAACAACTTGGTATTTGATCTGTCCAACAAGGTGTCTCACCAGTCTGGATCTGGTGCTAACAACCTGGAAGGTTCCTGGAGAGCCATTGTTCCTTAAGCCATGCTGGAAGCCTGGAGAGACTGGTTCTGCTGTCAGTGAGGCAGCAGGGGCAGGAGGGTAAAATCAACCCCACACTAGAAGGGAAGGCCAAGCTACCAAAGGCAATGGTTTCCCTCTGCCATGCCCCCTTTTTATCAGAGCTGCTACCAAAAGGAGCTGCTTGAACTCTGGGTGGGTCTTCCATATCAATTAAGGCGGGACAGTTCTTGAGGGGAGGCTCCCTACTTGGGTGATACTGACTGATTCGTGGCAAGTTGGACCATCACACAGTTCCAGCATTTCAAGTACTCAGCCATATGTGGCTAGTGGGCTACCGTAATCACACACATAAACTGTTCCTGGCATCACTATTGGACAATGCTGGTTTAAAGTATGGCTTTTGACTGGGAAATAAACAAGCCATATTTTTTGTGCAAATGAACTGGACAGTATGGAACATAAATTTCACTCTGTAGTCTTCTGTAGTCTTTTTAGATCCAATTTTCTTTCTTGCCATTCATTCATTCATTCATTCATTCTTTATTTATTTTGCTGGGTGGTGTGGTGCTGCACACTTTTAATCCAGCAGCACGCAGGAGGCAGAGGCAGATGAATCTCTGTGCATTCAGGGCCATCCTGGTCTACAAAGCATGTTCTAGGACACCCAGGACTGTTACACAGAGAAACCCTGTCTCAAAAAACAAAAACAAGGTTTTTTTTTTTTTTACTCTATTCATGTTTTATTTTATACATAATAGTATTTTCCCTGCATTTATATGTGCAGACCATTTGCATGTCTGGTGCCTGCAGTGGTCAGAAGAGGGCATCAGATCCTCTGGAGTGACAGATGGTTGTGAGCCTCCATGTCGGTACTCGGAATCAAACCCAGGTCTTTTGGAAGATCAACAAGTACTGTTAACCACTGAACCATCTCTCTAGCCCCTGTGTCAAATTTTCAATGGAATTAAAAAGAAAAGCTGCTTAAATATAGAAGTATATCAGTATTTAATAAGATTTTACTATAGAGTTATTTTGATAATGACATAACTGCGAATAAATAGGGATTCATGTGTCTTTGTATCTTTGATGGAGATGTGTTCTTCAGATGGGTTTTTGTTGGTTTGCTTTATAGATACAGGGTCTTAATTATACAGCCCTGACTGGCCTAGAACTCACTTTGCAGACCATGCTCATCTCAAACTCAGATATCTGACTGCCTCTGCCTCTTAAACGCTGGGATTAAAGGAATGTACCATCACATCTGGCTAGATGTATTGTTTAGAAGTACTCTATGGTTAGTGGAATGGAAAGGAAGAATAAAGTGAAGGGAAGATTAATTAACCTTGGATTTCAGCTTGGTGCCCCATATGACATTGAGGGGCATGTAAAATTAATTTGCCTGTGTGATAAAGGCTTTCTAATGAGTTTGGAATCAATTACCACTTAACATTGTATACTCTGCTCTGCTAACTCACATGTCTGCAAGATTTTTGTAGCATCACTTACAAAAGGTATAAACTGGTGATTAATGCCTAGAGATCACAACACCCTGTTGGAAATCAAGTCACCGAATCATCATGGTGTCTTTGAACAGACTTTGGGACATGTTTTTATCAAGTGTAGCAGTATATACAGTGGATGTCAAAGGATGATTTTTTTAAAAAATGGCACACAAAGATTGAGACCAAAATGAAGCAGTAAACTGTGGCACTTTGGTTGAATTGCTATTTCTATTTTGAGATGAATGGCCAGAGAGAGCCTCATCTGTTTTTCAGCTGCATAGTGGTCTAGCTGGATTGCTGTGGAGTGTTGTAGCATTGTTTCATTTTGAAATATAACATTGCTGTTGATAGGTGAGCCCACCTAGAGTAGTTAGGTGTGGTTTTTAGTCACAGTGGAAATTACTTTAGCAATTTGGACGTTAAAATTCTGAAAAATCAGAAATTCCTTATGGTGTCAGGTGACCATATTCTGGGACTAGCTCTTTGCTACCCATGACTCAGACTTTACTGTCTCATTGCTGATGGGCAAATGTGGAAACATTTAGAATTGCAAAGCAAGCAATTACGTGTACTGTTAGGTGTAGTCAGTCTCTTTATAATCTGCTTAAGGCATGACTTAGCTATCAACCGTGAGATATTTATGTTATTTCTTAATAGTTTATCAAATTAACACACAGGGGTNTATTTCCTTATTTCTTTTATTTTTCAGTTGTGGTGAATAGTGAGAGGAGGGGAAAAAAAACCAAAAACCAAAAAATCTTCCTTACAGTGAGCACCAAACTACAACCTGAAAGTTTTTTTTAAAGCAGTGTACATTCTTCTTTATACTTGTGTGACAGAGTAAACATTTCTTCTCACCTGTATAAGCTAGCACTTACTATGAAAAAATAAACATCTGCTTTCAGTGCTCACCTCAGCATCTGTTTGCTGAGTGCTGTTGTGTGTTTTAGTCTCTGTATGTTGTGCTCTCTGGGCCACATGTATATAATGAGTGCTCGGACACATCCACACCTGCTGAAATATAAACACTGCCACAGTTGTGGCTGCCTTTCTACCCGAAGCATGTGATGCCACCAAATTCAGGTTTGGAACCCAAGTGTGGAAACCCTGGCTGTCCTGGAACTCGCTCTGTAGACCAGGCTGGCGTCGAACTCATGGAGATCCGCCTGCCTCTGCCTCTCAAGTGCTGGGATTAAAGGTGTGTGCCACCACCGCCTGGCACGGCTGTGCTTTTGACTGANTGTTTTTTGCTCCTTTGCTCTGATAAAAAATTACTTGTTCGGTGATTAATTATCCATGTGCTTTCTTCTTTCCCAGGAAGATTCAGAGAGGGCCAGGTATTCTCACCGGTCTGGCCATCACCGTCCTTATCTGGTTTGTAGTGATATATAAACCTGCCTGTAGTGCTGTTCCTCATTGGCTTCGTGTAGCCACAGACTTTTAATATGCTTGTTTTTATTTTTATCAGGGAGTTGAGGATGCATTGTCTCTTCGAAGCCTTGGCAGTCACAGGGTTGGTATTCTAAGCTGTTTACACTGAATAGCAAAGCTTTAACAATGAGCTTCCCTCAGCATCAGTGATTGTCTGAGCAACTTGACAGTGTCCACTTAGGCCTCTACCTTTAACTTAAGTGAACAGCACTGGCAAAGCACTTTAATAGAAAGAGATGCTCTCTCTCAAATTATTGCTAGAAGCAAATCAGTTCTAAAATCTTGAATATTTTTATCTTAACATAGGTCTGCTCTTGTTTTCTGTAAAAATACCTTTGATTTCAGAAAAGTATTACAAAATGATAAGATTGAGTTTTACAGAATAACATCTGCTTTGTCCTAACTTTTAGATTTTTCCTACTTTCTTATCTTAACTTGACAGTCTATTGAATGAGCATAACTTTGGGGCTTGTCTGGCTAATTACAATTATAATTACATGGAACTATTAACTTGAAAATTTTTCTTGCTATATGTATAGGAATTATACTTTGACATTTTAATTAATATTTTATAATGTACCAGCCTTTTAGCATAGATCATTATAAGTAGAGTGATGATTTGCTGCCTGAAGTTCTGTTTGTTGTGCAGAAGCACAACCTCTCCTCTTGCTTCTTAAAGAATTGTGCCTTAAAATGGTGTTCTGCATTTGTGTTATTTATGTTTTTCATCAGTAAAACCATCTTTCATATTAAGGGGTGTATTTGTTCCAACTCTGATTTCCATCCTACTTTATATAAAATGTACTACTTAAGCTGTTCTGGTAAACCAAGTATTAACATTTCTATAATTGTAAATACTCCATTACACTCCAATACATTATTTTCTTTTGGTGTATGCAAACTATTGTGTTTCTAGAATAACTTCATAAACTGGTTTCAAGTCATATATGCTCTATTTAGTTACAAATTTTACATTTGTTTTTATAGTATTTATAAATTTTTGAAGAAATATAATCAGTGGCTTAAAAGTGGCTTTATAGGGGTCTGGAAAACTGACTCAGCAGTTCAAAAACAATTCTTAGCACCCACGTGGCAGCAGCTCACAAACATCTGTAACTCTAGGTCTAGGGCCTCTGCAGTCACCAGGGATACACATTGTGCATATACATTCAAAAACACTCCTTTACTTTAAAAAATATTTATGTGTGTGAATGTTTCTTTTAGAAGGAAAATGTATGCATTTGTCATGCTTGCTGCTAGAGGCACTTTTTCTTTCCTCTTTAAACAACTTTTTTTTTGTTGTTTTTCTTTTTTTTTTTCAAGACAGGGTTTCTCTGTGTAGCTTTGCGCCTTTCCTGGAACTCACTTGGTAGCCTGGGCTGGCCTCGAACTCACAGAGATCCGCCTGCCTCTGCCTCCCGAGTGCTGGGATTAAAGGCTTGCGCCATCACTGCCCGGCTCTTTAAACAACTTTTAAAAAAATTATGTAATGAGTCTGTCCAAGTTTCAAAGTTGAGAGTCAAGGGCTATAAAATATTCCCCTCCTCCTCTTGTGATCAGTTTCTTTGCTTTCAGTTATCATGCTCATAGTGTGAGTTTTCACAATTTATTATTGAGATGAATATTTGTAAATTTGCATATGACCTTGGAGAAGCTGGATTATGTTAGTTGATCTTTAAGTTTGACCTAAATAGGGAATTTAAAGTCAAACCTCCAAATAAAAGAAATCTGCCATTAAGCTGATAAAGAACTGTTTACCTGGAGTGAGTATAAAACTACCAGGTGGATGTCCCTTTAATGGAAATTGTATCAGTAAACATTGGAGATACAATTTTAATTCTTCTTTTTTTAAATTATAATAGCTGTAAAGATGTATTCCCATGGGTAAAAGAAAACTTTTCATATTTTTTGAGGTTTTATTTAGGTGTATTGATGCTAGAATGCATATCTGCACCATGTGCCCTCAGAGGCCAGAAGAGGTTGTCAAATCCTCTAGAACTGGAGTTACAGATGATGTGAGCCCCTGTGTGGGTGCTGGGAATTGAACCCAGGTCCTCTGGAAGAGCAGGCAATACTCTTAAATGTTGAGCCATCTATCTCTCCAGCCCCAACTCTTTGTATTTTTCAAAGTTAATGTATGAGTGCCAAGGATGTAGCTAAGTGATAGAGTTCTTGACTAGCATATGCAAGGACCTGGGTTTAATCCATCACTGGAAGGAGAACAACCTCGTGTGAACTTGAAAACTAACAAAGGAGGCTGTATTGTCCTATATGTATGTGTATGTATTCAACATATTTTATATGTATAGACCTTTAGAAAATTAAGTCTGAAAGTTCATTAATAAATTGTATTTCTTTTAAACACTATTCTTTGTTTTTGATGACTCAGGGGATGGAACCCTGTTCCAAGTGCTCCTCCAATGAGGCTGGTCAACATCCCCCAGCCCTTGAGATATTTTTTTTCCTGTTTTGTTTTAATTAAATGACATTAGGAATTCCAACCATTTGGAGTTTTTGTTTGTTGTTTTATTTTGGTGATTGGGCCTAGGGTATATGGTAGACCACTCAGCTNCATCTTTTAAAATGACTTTACCATTTTCATTAATCTGAATATGTCAGACAATTTTTGTCCCCTGTAAAAATAAATATGATGGTCTAAAATGGTGACCTAAAAATTCTTATGGTTTCAGTGTTTCTTTACCTGTGTTTTTAAACTTAAGAGTTATGTATTTAAAAGACTTACACTGTCTTCACATTTATTTGGTTTTTAAATGTTAGTAGTATGTGGTTGTGAGTNAGGTGCACTTAGGGTTTTATGCTGCATTTTTAGGACTGTGAACTTTCCTTTTGCCCAGTCGGTTAGCTTTCAGAAACTACTCTGTTGGAAGGTGCCCTGCCAGAAGCTGTATGGGCTGAAATGCTATAGACTTTAAGACTAAAAGCAAAAAGGACAAAGGAAGCCTGAGCCTGAATCTAGGCTTGGGGGAGGGAGGATAAGTAAAGTCTTGGGGTGAGAGATGAAACCTTGTATGCTTACTTGTTACATGAGAGTAGATTGCTAATAATATGGATGCCAGTAAAAAAAAAATACTACAAATGCTTGATTATTGCTTTGTGTACTGAATACAAGAAGACAGTAGTAAAAATCTCNAATTAGGAAATAGTGTGACCTTGAATCATAGGATAATTGCTATTCCTCATTAGTGGAGATTTTTACTGTTTAGTTACTGTTTATTTAGTTCCTAGTCGTATATTAGTGGTTTGAAATAATTGTAGTGTATTTAGTTTTTAAATTACTCTTTAAACTTGTCTTTTGTTTAATTTCACTGAAGAGTTCATCGAAGGATATTACTGGGACACACTGGAGCAGAGCCAGTACACCCAAAAGGAGAGACATGATGGTGTGTAATTCTGAAATGTGTGGTCTTAGATTTTTATGTATTTATTGTTGATTTTCAGTGTTTTGGACATAGGAGCAACAGGAATAGTCTAGCAACACGTGAGAGTTTCTACTTCATTTTCCTGTGAAAACTTTAAAGCAAGTTTCTCTGAGAAACGAAACTTTTTCCCCTTTTAAATACTGTCCAAGTTTTCCTTTCTGTTGCTGTGATAAAATACTCTGACAGAAGCAGCTTAGAGGAGAGAACTCGGGGCAGGAACTCAAGCAAAAGCTTGGAGCAGAAACCGTGGAGTAATGCTGCTTGTTGGCTTGCACACAGACATATGCTTAGCTAGCTAGCTAGGATGGTGCTGCCCATTCTGGACTGGACCCTCCTCCATCAATTAATAAGACAACACCTCTCCCCTCCTACCTCCCCACTGTATGTCCACAGGCCATTGCACTAGGCAGTTTTCAGTCAAGGCTTTACTTACTCTCAGATAACTGTGGGCTACTCAAGTTGACAAAGCTCTCTAAGAGAAATAGGTTATAATAGCATCCTTGGAAGTGTTTTAGCCTGAGTCCTTAATGTTCTCGATTTTCCTTCTTTTGATAAATCATTTATTTTTAAGTGACATTGCTACCAGCTGCCATTTGTTAGAAAGTTTCTTTTTGTGTGCCCAGTTGTTAATGTATCTACTTCATGGACTTCCCTAACATATATATTCTAGAATTTTAAAAACTTAGCTGGACCTTGCATTATATTTTGAAATAAATTTTTTGATTCCGTTTGTTAAAATCTATGCCTTTGTAAAGTGCCCTGCCAGCTATAGAGAGGGTGAGAATGCAGGTTTACCTTGTTGGGGTAGGATAATTTATGTGTAAGAGTGTGCAACTTAAGTACTGTTATGATACTGTATGTTTTGGTCCTGGATTTTTTTTTAATAAAAAATACTTTGGAAAAAGGAATAAATGAAACTTCTATAGAGAAGGGACTTGATTTGCAGAGAAAAATCACATACAAGGTTTTCAGTGAATTTATACCAGTGGTAGAATTGTACTACAGCCTTATATTAAATGGAATGCATTTTTGAGGTTTCTGCTATATGTGTTCTAAATGACTGTCTAAATTAATACAAACAGACAGGCTTTGTTTTATTTGAACTATTATTTTAATGTCTTACTAAAATTAGTTTGCATATTTTCATCTTCTAGGATATTTTAAGCTTTATAAAATTGTGAAATATATTTTATTCCATCATCTAGTCTATATGTACAGATTTCTAGTGTTCTGCATATATGTATGTATGTATATGTATGTATATCTATCTAGATATATAAAATGTATTATTGAAACAAGTTTCAGAAAATTATATATAAAACTAAGTGTATATATGTATAATATATATTTGTTTTTATTTTTTTGAGATGAGGTCTCACTGAAAAGCTAGGCTAGCCTTGAGCTCAGTTTCCTACTGCCTCAGCCTACTGAGTGCTGGGATTAGAGTTGTGTACCACCATGCCTAGTCTCAAGAAGTGATAACAGCTCTTCTGTGCACAACACACTGATATTTTTCTCCTATATTTTATTTGTCTAACTGCCAGTTAAACTTACTGAATTGACTTAGAGAATCAACTTAAATTTAGGAAAATGTTACTTTGGATCAAGTTTTTGAATAGTATTACCAGAAGCCCTAAATCAGTATAAGAATGTAAAGAAAGATATTTTTACAAAATAATATTTTTAGATGCTTTGTGATATACATTTACCTTCGAGTAAGATTGTTTAAAAACTTGTAAGCGAGAATGCTGAAAAAGCATTGTTAGGATACTAAATCCATTCGTTTTCTTGGGTTTAAAACGTGATGGGCATATTGAAGGGACCCACATGGAAATGTGCATTCTCTGGTCTTACTAGTTTTATTTAATTTTTTATTTGTATTTAATGTCATTTGCTTATCTACTGTGCATTCCACATTTTGTTCTGGCCAAGTTTCTCATTTTGTTGAGCATTTTCTTGAGGAAATGCTTTTTAGGTGTGTCTGTAAGGTTCAAGGAAGTACCCTTGCTTTGATTCCAAGATTACTCTTTTGCAAGCCAGATCAGCTATGTGCTCTTCCTTGCTTTTGCTATTTTTCAAACGGTAGCAAACAGTGGTGGCAGTCACAGAGATGAGGAGGAAAGCATCTTTGACCTTAAAATGGTTTCTACGTAACATTTAAAGCTGCCCTTGGGCTGTATTGTTCTGTAATATCCTAAGGCTGAATCATCTTACCATTACTGAAAGGGAAACAGAGGCCGAGGAGTATCTCAGTGGTAAAGTGCTTGCACAACATGAACAAGACCCTGAGTGCAACCAGAAGTCTGGGTGGGAGAGAATACAGCCTTTTGTATGTTTAGGATGGGCTTCTTCTAAAACTCCAGAGTAGCTAGGGCTACGGGTGCATATCACTGTGCCTGGCATAAAACGAAGTTTTAATTACACATGCAGTTTAGCAATAATTTCTACTAAAATGTAAATGTATCTCTAAGTATAATAGCTTTTGCATTTAATAATATTTTGCTTTTGGAGTAGCACTGTTTTGATTTTAATAAAGACAAATGTTGTTTTTTTCCCTTATGTTCCTGACTTTGGCAATGCAACCAACTTTCCCACTTTTCTGAAGTGCAGTATGATACCCTCAAGGACAGATCATCAAGGGTTTCACCATTAGTATGTAGTGCATGACTTTGTGTTACATGTGAGGTTTTTCTTTCTAAGCACCAGTTGTTGCTAATCATAGATTATAACTAACTTTCATGATTTTGTTACAATCTTTTGGGGGGAAATGTGTAACAAAACAAAAACCATCTGTTACTGGAATAATACCTTTTCCNCTAGTCTTCAGGATCTGGCTGAGAGCATGGCTCAGTGGTAAAGTGCTTCCTTAGCATTGCAAGGCTGTAGGTTTGCTCCCCTGTACCACAAAAAACAACACCCCCCCCAAGAAATTCCTTAAATGGATCACACATTTACTGTAAGAGCAAAGATTTCTTAGTAGTTCAGTCTTCCAAAGAAGAGCTGGTTTCCTGTGCTCACCTGCTGCACAGGAGGGCTGGTTTGCTTATTTTTTTAACTTCCTGCTTATTTATTTTGCCTGTGTATGTGTGTCACATGGCACACATGTGGAGGTCAGAGGACAACTTGCAGGAGCTGGTTCTCTCCTGCAACCATGTGGGTCCCAAGGATTGAACTCAGGTCATCTAGCATCAGCCTCGGCAGCTAGCTTCTTCATCCTCTGAGCCATCTATCTCTCCAGCCCCTCTGATAGTGTTCTGATACACCCTGAGCTACAGTAGCAGTGAGGGGTGACAGCTGAAGATGCCCAAGAATTTTTGGCTTGACATACTGAATTAGCNAAGGAAGTCAAACTGGCTGGTTTTCTTTGGGTTATGATTATGTTGGTAAATTGCCCAAGTTTCTAGACTGCATAGTATATAGGTGTTCACAGTAAAATATAAAAGAATATTCACAATGAGAAAATGAGCTTATCCTTACTATTGAGGATTTGACTGTGTGAAGTGGTTTTCCTAGGACAGCCTGTTGCCCTTGGCTGGTCTAGGGGACTTGCAGCTGCACAGTCTCACTACCTAGATTGAGTTTATTGGTTGTTGTTGAGTAATAGTCCTGACCTTTGTCCCCCTGGGAGAAGTGATGTTTTTATATAATCATCTTTTCAAAGTACTTTGTGTAAGCTTAAGTACATACATTTTAGGTATTTCTTTTCTGAATGGCATATGCCATGGATCTACTAAGTTGGTCTGATGGCTAGAGAGATGGCTCAAGGGTTAAGAGCACTTACTGCTCTTCCAGAGGGCCTGAGTTCAGGTCTCAGCATCCATTTTGGCTAGCTCACAATGACCTCTAACCGAGTTCTGGGGATCCGTGCCTTCTTTGGCATTTGCACACATAGACCATATACACATAGATATTTACACATAAATTAAATCCCCCCAAAAGAGTGTGTTTTCAGTAATGAAATGTCCTTTTGGTTTATTTGCAGCATTGTTTTTGCTTTTAGATAAGATGACTAAATTAGGAGGAGGAATAGACTCTTGCCACCTATAGCTTCCTAGAGAAAAAGAAATGGAGGATGAGACTCAAGTAAGGTGTAGAGTGAACCCTGTAGTCGGATTTTTCTTTGGGCCACCAGCTCACAAATAATGACATGGAGACTTATTATTAATTATGAAAGCTCAGCCTTGGCTTAGGCTTGTTCCACTAGCTCTTATGACTTAAATTAACAAATTATTTTCATCTCCATTCTGTCACATAGCTCATTGCCTCATCTCTCCATACTGCCCATGCTTCTTCCTCCATGGCTGGCTGGCGACTTCACCTTCTTCTTCCTAGAGTTCTCTCTCTGCCTGGAAGTCCTGCCTGTACCTCTTGCCTAGCTATTGGCCATTCAGCTTTTTATTATAACAATCACAGCAATACATTTTCACATAGTGTACAAATATCCCACAATAGTCCCCATGACATCCTTCTGACTCTGTGTCTTAATTAGGTTCCCTTTAGCTGGCCAGACTCCAGGTTAGTTAGTGGGCACGAGAAGAGGTAAGAGAGGGCAATGTGTCTCCAGACCACATATCTCAGCCTTCCAAGTTCAGTCAGTTGCTGACAGGAAGTAGGTTGCATGTATACTACTCTGGATCATATGTGATCTTGCTATTATTTTATGATGAATTTNATTCTTAAAATTTTACTACATGACCATTAAAGTTAACTTACAATTTTTACTTACAGAATTATTCTTACAGTCACAGCTATGGGATGAAGAAGCGATCTTCTAGTTCTCATAAAGACCCCCTGGTTAGTTCTACTTTGGAAGTTTGATCTAGTTGTGACATTATGGACAGCACCAAATTACGAGTGGGTTTCATTCTCAAAGTTTGTTTTTAGAAACTTGGAATGCTTCTTTCGGTAGAAACAATAGTGTGTAATAGAGAGTTCCTGTGTGAGAACTCGCATACTCTTTCACCTGTGTGATTACACTGCAGAACTAACAGGCTTTCCATTCCAGTCACTTGGGGTGCTCGGAACACCTCTTTCTCCTTATTGTGCCATTGGCAGAAATGTAGTCCCTAGCTCACTGCCAATTCTGGGTTCCCATGGAGCATTGGGAGGATTTAGCTAGAAGGGAAGATGGAGGGAGAATGTGGCTGAAGGCAGATTGCAGAGAGGCCTTGGTGTATGGGACATGGCAGTTTTGTGGCTGGGTGAGGTGTGAGTGATGGCAAAGGTAGGGCCAAGAGTCCTGCGGGTGGGGTAAAAGCAGGGCCCCTGCAAGTAGTGTCAGCAATAGGAAAGGAAGATTCTAAGCCACAGATTCATACATTTGCTTAACCTTTAGCAAGAGGGAGATTTGATAGATAGTTTCTCTAACCTAGTAAATTATAAGAGTGGAATTATTCAGTGGTCCTAGGTTTTTCAGGGGCATTCTTTTTTTTGTTTGTTTGTTTTTGTTTTGTTTTGTTTTTTGTTTTTGTTTTTCAAGACAGGATTTCTCTGTGTAGCTTTTGGAGTCTGTCCTGGAACTCCCTTTGTAGACCACCAGGCTGGCCTCGAACTCACAGAGATCTGCCTGCTTCTGCCTCCCGAGTGCTGGAAAAGGTGTGCTGGCTCAGGGGCATTCTTAACTCGAGAATGAGAGTAACTCAGTTATTTGCTTTTCATTTTTATCTGAGCGTGTTTTATCTTGTTTTTAAGGTAATAATAAATAGTAATGACCTTGTTTGAAGTAGCTGACCTTTAATGCCCACCCCTTACAAATGATTTTAAACCATTGCTACTTGCCCCTTTCCTTGCTGTGATCCAGGGCTTTTAAAGGCATTGCCCTGGGGAAGAAGGAGCTTTGACAGATTCAGATTTTGCCTGTATGTTCAAATTTTGTCTTGGTGTGTGGTTGTGTCAAAAACATTTAACCTGAGAAAAATTGTTAAATTTTGCTTTTTGCAGAGTGGCCTCTATTTTGACCAGAGAAACTATAGCAGTCTTAGACATAGCAAGCCTGCCTCTACCTACTACTTTCGGGTTTGTCTAAAGTCTTTGGTCTCATGTATTCTTACTCACCCTTAACACATCTCTAATCCCTTATTTTGCATTTTGACTATTTGTAACTAATCCGTGCATGGTTTGGATACCAGTGTTGGTAACTGATTTATATAGTCCTTGAGTGTGTTTGCAGTGAAAACTGTTAAATCACCATGTTTGGAATGAAAATTTCAAACAGAAAAAGGATTTGTACAGTGAACATTGTGTTCTAATGCTTAGATTATATAGTTTATTTCCTTTGTCACATAATTATTTGTCTATTTATCATTCCATCTTTTGTTTTTGTTTTTGCTTATTTGTTAGTTTTTAAGACAGTCTCACTATGTNTGTAACCCAGGCCCAAATTCAAGATTCTTCTGCCTCAGCCTCTTAGTTGCTGGCATTAAGGTGGAGACCACAATGCCAGCTTCTATCTAGTTTTTTGATTCATTTCAAAATAAGCTATTGGTATCAGTCCACTCCCTGATAGATACTCTTAAAAAGTAGACACGTGAAAATAGAAGCTACATATAGCAGGAGAGGGATGTTCTTACTTGTTAGAATACTAATGTAATGTTAGAATCTTGTTTTTCTTTTGTCCATTTTGGGAGTTTTGTTTGTTTTTGAGACATGGCGTGTTTCTGTAGCCTGGTCATCCTGCCTCAGTCACCTGTGTGCCTAGATTGCAGGCTGGTATCACCATAATCAGCTAGAATCTTGTTTTTTTTCCAAGACATTTAGCATTTAAAGCATACTGTAATGTGTGGCACCCAGTGCATTTAAAAGTATTCAGGAATGGGAGCTAATCTACGTGGTAGAATAATTCATTAGCACATGCAAGGCTCTGGATCCAATTCCATGCACTGAAAAACAATCAACTGAAAAACCTGCCTGCACACACCATTTCACTATTCTTGNTTGTCTGTGTTTAGTGATAAAGAACTGAAAATTGTTTAAGTGACACCAGGGAAAGAAATGTAATTTCTTTATAAAAAGTACTTTAAGTGCATGGACTTAGGTGACTAGTGCAGCTTATCTGGTTAACTAGAATGCTTTGTCCATGACATGTTTTGAAAGACAGGCTTTCAAATCTATTTGGAAAAAAAATAGTGATTACAGTTACTAGGAGCTCTCTTATCTGTAACCTGGCCAAGCTCATTGGGAGTCTGTNACAGAATATTCGACAATGCCCCACGTGACTGCTCTGAGGCCACCATTTGACACACTCCCAGTGCCATGTCCCTCTTTTCTTCAGTGCTTTCCTGGGTCCCTGTCTCATATCCTGCCCATGATTTTCTAATACCCAAAGGTTGTACATAATGCTAGAAGACTGCTAACTCTGACTTTCTTTCTTACCCTTAACAGTTTGCATTCACAAAGTTCCAGTGGCTTCTTTCTTATGTGTTCTTACACTACTTTAAGCACTTGGGGCTTGCTAATGAGTTACGGAATCTAAAACCGTAACGTCAAGTCTTCTGCTTGCATGACGGTGAGGTGCATTCTCCTGGGTTTCTGATTTTGCTTATTTCTACTGTTCTGCCTCTCTTTGCAGTCTTCTTCCCTGTGCAGTGACCCGCTGGGGACATCTCCGAGTAAGAACAGGGTTAGTACTTCAAGGAGTGTGTGGCCGTGTCACAGCTGCCCTTGCCTTTCTTTAGGTTTAATTACTGTACTTATTTCATAGGCCTCCTCTACTGCAAATTCTGGTCTGCTGAGAAGTACCAGCCTGGTTTGTATTTCCTTCTTTCAGTGTGTGCTCTGTAGTAGGGCCACTGTCATGGTGCTGACTGAGCTGTGTGGCCTTCCTGCCACATATACTGCAGAGTATGCTGCCTGTGCTTAGAATACAAAACTTAGGGCATGAAAAATAATCCTCTTTTCTTTGCTGACGTAGAAATGGATGACTTCTGGTAGCTTATGTTAAGAATCTGTTTCCTGCAAGGAGATAAACTCCCTGGGTCCTACCACATTCACTTAGTTTTCTTTGGTATGGTTATGACCCTAGGCTGTGGCAATCAAAAGTTGACTAAGCTGAGTTAAAAGCATAACCAGAAGCTTTGTGTGACGCGCTGGCTGCTGGCGCTTCTAGCTGTTTGATGTTCTGTGGCCGGCTTCAGAAGACCGGGCCCAGACTGTTTACACCTGTTCACTTCCCCGCTGTTTGTTCTTTTAAGAGAATAAATTAATTAATGTTAGCTTCCTCATGTTATAACATAAGGGTGAAAGAAAATACTGTAGTGTTTTTTTAAACCAAGTATATTGTTGCATTATAATAAAACTGGTACAGTGAATCTTGTATGTAAGTGAAGATAACACACCATCCTCAAACATTTTTTTGAATTATGAACTGCCAAAATAATAAAGATATTTCCAAAATAGCTCTAGCACTAAATAAATAAGTAATATTCTTTTGTTCTTCAGGCGTCATTGTATGATGGTGGATTATATAACCCTTATGGTTCTCGAACTGTAAGTCTAAATGGGAAGGGGGAGGGGACAGGAGGGGACAGGAAGTCATTTAGTCTGATCCTGTACTACAAGCTGTGACTGTGACCCATTCATTCAGCCAGCTGTGTGAAGGTGACTGCTGGAGATTAGGAGTTAACATATGAGGGAGTCTATAAAGAAACTCTTTGGGCATCTCCTCTGCTTGTGAGGGTGGGTGTGAAGTGGAGTGCTGGATGAAGAAAAGCAGCTGTTTTCACCTTGGGCACCAGAGTCAAGTTAAGAGTAGGGTCACTGTATTCCCAGCAGACAAGCCAAGCTGGCCATTGTTGTAAAGCCTTTCTTCTTGGAAACTTTATAGCCATCTGAATACAGTTACTACTCATCGAGAGCAAGTTCCTCCCGAAGCAGTCCTGTGGTGAGCTCCCCAGCTTCCCTGCGCACTTTAGGAGTATTGAGTTGCTCTGCATTCTCACTTTAGAACAGAGTGGTGTGTTTCACCATCTTGTGCATGGATTATGTGCTCCCAAGTCCATAAAAATCAAATACTAATATGTGCTAATTGACTGTTTTTGTGTAGACCCAAGTAATTTCTTAACTGAGTCTGGAATGGAGGCCATTGGACAGGCTTAAAGTTTTTGTATTGTCATTTATGTGAAACACTTTGCCTTTCACGTATTGATAATTCCTGTCAGATGTGCTGCTCTGGGCTTTTTCTGCATGTGTTCCTGCATTGCCATTTCCCTTGCTGTCAGCCCTTCTGTCTGTGGAGTGATGGGAGAAGTAAAACAAACCAATTTAAAGCTTGTTACCTATGACTACCTACTCTTTCTGGAACATTAAAATTTATTTTGCAGCTTGTAGGTAAGTAATATTGGTAAAGAACAAGTCAAGAGTAAAGTTCCCCAGACAAGTCCTTACATGCAACCTGTTCACATTCATACTTTCAGAGATGTTTTGGACATGTATGAGTGCTTTTCATTTTGACCACAAATGGCTTCCTTTCTAGTATGTGCCACTCCTCCATGTTTTCTCAGAGTGTCTTTCTGTGTCAATGCATACAGATTTATAGCATCTTTTTTTTGCCATTTTTCTCATTACTTTAAACAATTAAGCTATGCCTCCTTTTCAGTTATTTTCTCTTTGAGATAGTTTCATATCATCAAATCTTTTTAATGTCAGTGTGCTATCTAATGAATGCATAGATACCCATTTTAAAAATCATTTTACTATTGATAGTCATTTAGATGGTCAGACATTTTCTGTGTGTACACGTGAGCTGTGCATGCACATATGGAGGTCAGAGGTCAAAGTCAGGTGTCTATGTCTGTTACTCCTCTCTACCTTATTTCTTTAGAGTCTCACTTAACCTAGAGATCTCTGTTTTGGCTAGACTGGCTGGCCAGCAACCCCCGGAGAGCTGCTGTCCCCCAGTGCGCACACTGCCATGCCTGGCTTTTACATGGGTACTGGGAATCCAAATTAAGGCTTCATGCTTGCACAGCATCTCCCCAGCCTTATGATGAACATGATGAACATTCTTACACACATTCTCTCTGCCTCTGTCTCTGTCTTTCTCTTCCTTGCACACCCACACACGTGCCCAGACAGAGTATACTTCCATGAGTATATCTGTAAGACAAATTGTGTATCAGGAAATGTTAAGACTATAAGAGCATATGCAGTTTTTAAAAAAGATTATTTTTGTTTTATGTGTATAAGTGATTGCCTTACATATACATGTGTGTACCATGTGCATGCATGTGTCCACAAAGGCTAGAAGAGGATATTGTATCCTGGAACTGCACTTAAAGGAGATTGTGAGCTACCATATGGCTGCTGGGAACCAAACCGAGGTCCTTTTCAAGAACAGCAAATATTANCTGCTGAGCCATCTCTCCAGCCAGTCTTGTTTTTTTGAGGAAGGGTCTCACTATGTAGCTTTGGATAGTTAGACTAAACTGGCCTCGAACTCACAGAGATCCGATTGCCTCTGCCTCCTGAGTGCTGGGATGAAAGGTGTGGGTCACCACACACTCAGAGCATATGCCTTTTAATTTCGCTATACATGACCATATTGATAACTAAAAAGACTACACTCATTTACATTTCCAAAGCAATTGATTATTAGGTGTTTAGGTGTTAGTTATTACTATCTTGTTATCCTTACAGATTATCCCAAACTGGATAAATTATTATTAGTAATCATTAAGATTACTTTGTATCAGGGAAAAGATGAGTTCTGTGGGCTTTCTTTTACATTTATGTTTTCAGTTCTGACCTCCAGAATGGCAGTTCTCAGAGATACCACCCTTGTACTTACTAAAAACTAACGTGGTTGTATTTAGGGCATAAGGCCTTTTTCACAAAAGAAGGATGTTTACTCTTAACTCATTGTATACTCAAAATTCAAGTTGGCAGTTTTCAAACCTTTTTAATATGTCAAATGTAGTGTCCCCCTGCAAAAATTTTGATAATGTATTTTCAGAAACACAACAGTTGAGGTCCTTGTCCTTGTGGGCTGGATAGATTCTGTTTCATTTGCAATTTGGGTTTAGAGTTACTACCTTAGTGATGTCAAAATGGCATCTTAGTGACATCAGAATGGGGATAAACTAGTATGCCAAAGATGAGTTCTGCAGTGGAATGGGAAGGACACGGTCTGTGAAGGGTTAATAATGGTACTGTCACTGCCAGCTGCATAGGAATGAGTACCAGGAAGTGAGTCACTGCCTCAGACTTTGCTGGTAAGAACTTCTTTGACATATGTTATTTCATTTTAAAACATTTTTTTCTTTCCCAAATTGAAATCTTAAGTGTATTTATTGACCTCTCAAGGGACTTGACAGATGTGCAAGTCTAAAAAACCATGATCTCTCTAGCTGATTTTGTCTGGTTAACTAATACCCTCACCAGTGTTTAACTTAAATAAAAGAGTTTTCTTTATTTTTTTGTGCTTTTGGGAAGTATCTTGATTTTTAGTGATAGTTCATTATGCCTTAGAGCAGCTTATCTCTTCAATGGTGCGCAGTGGCTCATGCCAGTTAATGCTTGTGGAGAGCGGCAACTGAAACTCTCCCAGTGTGTTTGTGATCTGTGAGAGCAGTAGAGAGACTGAATCTTTTTTACTTTTCTGTAGTCCATTGATGATGACACCGCAAGCATTGTGTCTTCTGAGCGTGCCAGTCGTGGGCGAAGGGACAGTGTGGTGAGCATGGTCTGCATGCAAACAAATACAGCTTTTACAGTGACAACAGTGTATGATTATGTGAAATTTACTGCAAAGTAAGATTTGTNTTTTCCTTAAATACAGCTTATATGGATAATTTGCTTTGTAATGTGGTCTTGAGAATGAGTCATAGACTCATGTGACTTATGTACAAATCGTTTATTGAAAACTTTCACTTTATTTGTTGTTTTTTTATGCACACATTTTATCTGCTTGTTTTCCAAAATGAGCCTTTCAAGCAAGAGTCACACTTACACCATTGTATAGTGCTTGTGTGTAAGACTGTGACTTTTGTCAGCTATTGATGGCAAGATTTAAAAACATCAGTTCATCCATTCCACCCAGTTAATCATTGTGGACATGGTAATTGTTTCATGTTATTCTTTAATGAAGCTGGAAATTTTGTGGAGTGGCATTTTTGTTCTCTGTAAGGAACTGATGTGGAAATGAGAGTAGAGGACTGTGTGTCAGCTTGGAGCTAGAATAAAGAAGCCCATCAAGTTGTAATTCCTTCCAGAAAAGGTGCAAGCTCAATTAATGTAGATGATTATAAACCCAAAGTTCTCATAAAGGGAGCACCACATGTTTGTGTGAGATAAATTTTTCTAATTAAAGCATTTTTGGTCCCTCAGCCATCCAGGTAATGCTCATACTCATGACCGAAGGAGAAATAAATGTCATAACACTTGAAAGCACCTTGGAAGCAGTGGAAGTAGGGACTTCACAGTGATGGTGCTAGGCTTGCCTCAACCTCAACAACCCATTAGTAGTTTTGTGNAGTGGAGATGCCAATGGCTATCCTCTATGTTAGGCTTAATACCTGTATTCAGTGAGTAACTCTGGAAGACACCTTTCAAACGTCTCAGGTGGTAGGTGCTAATAAATATTGTATATAATCAAGTTGTAAAGAGTAAAAATATCATTGCTTGATCTTGTTAACCTTTGGCAGACTTCATACTTTTAAAACTATTTTGTTCCCATGGATGGGTTTCTGAATCCACTTCTTGGTGAGGAATTTTAAAGCAAGGCAAATAAACAGCTTAAGTTACAAATGGCTGATGAGTGAGGTATAGTCATTTGGTTGGTGGTAATGGAGTGCCTGTTGTTATGTCTGTGGCATGGTGTTAAGTGCTAGGAGTGATGTGTTAAACCAACGACAGATCTCTGACTTTACGGAGCTTATGTCCTAGTAAAGATGTAGAACTAAACTAGTGAAGAAAGGAACACACAAAGAAGACAGCTCAGGGTATGAAGAAAAGAGCAGGTGACTGTGATAGAGGACCTTGAGGTGGGTCTGTGAGTGACCCTTGGAAGAGTCCTCAGATTACAGTGACTTCTGATAGAAGAGGCTCAGCTATTTGAAGAGCAAGAGAAAGGACTTTCCAGGCTAGTCTTCCTCATTATTTTGTCCAACAGTTTCTGATAGGACATGTGAAAAGGAAGAAATTATTATGGAAATTGAGTATTGCCAGAGTTGATAGCTATCAGGAATCATAATATTAGAAAATATAGTAGAGATTTGATAGTGGCCTGGAGCACTGTCCTCACCAGCTGAAGGTTCCCAGTGCTTCAGTGGGGAAGGTTTGCTTGTCATGAGCTCAGGCAGAAAATGGTCTGGAGCATAGACTTACACTTGATACTGATGAGAGAGCTTATTTTTAGGGAGCTGTGACTTCACTTAGGTACCTCTTCTCTTTTTTACTTTTTGAAATAGGTCAATAGTAAATGTTTCCTCATTTTGTGATACTTTATCAAACATCAAATGAAGACAGGCACACAATTCCCAGTTAGCTAGTGTTTTCTCTTTCTTCTTTCTGACTTTTAAAACATCTCGTTTTCTCTGACTGAAAGGTCTCTGCTGCTGACTATTTTAGTCGCTCCAATCGTAGGGGGAGTGTTGTCTCTGAGGTGGATGACGCCGGCATCTCAGACTTGACCAGTGTGAGTGTATTGCATGGGGTCATTGTGTTGTCCCAGGCATGTGACTAACAGCTTATNTAGTAGCTATTTTTAAAATTAGGAATTTAATTCACTCCTTAGACATATTTACTTGATCATATTAACCTGAAACATAATTATTTTGGAATATATTTGTTAAAATGTACTTAAAATCCCTCTTTCTTTTACCCTGTGGAATCCCCTTATAGAACTCATTAGCATCTTCAGTGATTCCTAATATCATGCTAATTTTGTTTGGTATATTTTTTCACAGTTCTTTTTTTCTGAATTAATTTAGAGCCACATCATGTCATTTCCTAATAGGTAGTTGATATGCACACCTAATCTACCATTCCTAGTTTCCTAACACCAGCTCACACTCAGATGCCCACATTCAGGTGCTTCTGGTTTACTTTTTGCCCCCTTCTTGGTTTTGATAAGTCTATAAAGTGTTAAGACTTTGAAAGCTGAATAATAAAGTATGTGACTTGATAAAATACCACTGGTTTTCAGTAGCCAGAGAGAGGCTGAAGGGATTTTAAAGTGGACTCTGGAATTGGTCTGAGGCACCCTTCCTAGTGCTTCGGGGACTGAGTGGAAGTAGAGTGTCCATGGAAGCACCTCTGGGTGCCCTTCATGTATATTGGGACCTGCCTGCTGAGCGCATTTCTCCAGCCCCTCCTCCACCCGGCGTGGCATCACGCAGACAAGCCCCGTTCTGAGTGTCCAGCACTTTGGAGAGGATGAGAGGTAGCAGTTCTTCTTAGAAATGCAAAGATGTTTTTTTACTAGCCCTTCCTTCACTTATGAAGTAGCTACTTCTGAACTATTTTAATCCTAGAAAATCTCAATTATTTTAATTGTAGGCCTAATTATTCCATATTACTAGCTTAAATCCGGCCATACAGCAATCTCATCTTGCTGTGGATTGAACCAAGGACTTTGTCTACTATGAAATTAGAGGCTAGTTTCTCAGTTATTCTGAGATGTTGTCTATTTTATTAACTCGCTTAGTAACCTCTTTTTAATTTTAAAAATATTTTCATTTATTTTGTGTATGTATGTTCATGTGAGCATGGAGCACATGTATAGGTTAGAGGACAGCTTGCAGGAGTTGGTTTTCTCCTTTTATGTGGTCCTGGGGATTAGACTCATGTCATGAGGCTCAGTGGCAAGTGCCTTTTACCTGCTGAGCCATCTCCCTGGTCCATTGATACCCACTTTTTTCCATAGCTACAGCTGAATTTACTGTATATACGTATTTTCTTGATAGNTTGTTTTCTGTCAGTCTCACAATTCGTGATGCCTGAATAGGGGTTAATAGCGTTAGTACATTTAGTTCTTGGCAGTTTGCTTTAGTAATTCTATAGAAATGAAGAACATTACAATTTATCTCTTCCTGCCTCTATGAATTAAATACCTCTTTAATGTCAGCAAACGATTATTTAGAACAGGGCTATTAAAGTGTTCCTGTTATTTTATAGCCTGAAAGCCATTGCCTTTTGTATTTTT
>LZPO01107920.1:620331-630987 GCA_001675575.1 Neotoma lepida
TCTGTAAAAGTGAGGTTGTTTATACCTCTGTGGGTTGGTTTGAGCAGGTGGAAAGGGAGGCTGAGAGTTGATGGAGAGCAGAGGGCAGCTGTCAGCAGTGTCTAAGGCGAGAGGAGATCGGGCTTACCTGGAGGGCATGCCTGCGGCCATGCCTTTCCACTGCCACCTAGCCGAGGAGGTTCATTGTGGCTAGGGGCAGGCACCTGTCTGAAATTGCAGGGCAGCAAAAATGAGGAGTTGTAGAACAGTGGTAGGGAGGAGAGTTGGCAGGGGCAGGTGCAGCTATGCCTTGGAAGATGTCAGTGTTCTTTGAACTCTGTTGACCAGGCATAAATACTGGGGACACAGAGTTTGAGTAGGAAAAGTCTTGCCCTTAGGGGCTGCATTCTAATGGGACCGAAGGACACTGAGACAGCGTCTTCCAGACTTGGACTTAGGTAGTTCTTATCATAGTACTTAGCATTTGTTTAGTTTTTTAACCCCTTGAAAAAAAAACCTCTGAGAAGAGATGAGCTTTTGGGTCCTGTGCCTGACTCCTGATGGCCCCCCTAGTAAAATGTCTGTTGAATGAATCAGTGAGTACAAGGCTGGCTGACCTATCACAGAGGGAATGAGATAGTCAGGGAAAGCAGAGAGCAAGATGGTCTCCAACAGTCCGTTCTGTTGCCATTGCTGCACTCAGAGTCCTGGTGCAGTTATAGCCCACCTTGACATGACTGGACACAAGAAATAATATTTTCCATTTAAAAGTTGGCCTTTTTTTTTTAAGAATTTATGGAAACATTTGGAGCAAATGCTCTTCTCATCATTGAAAGTATCCATCATCTGAACAGACTCTCTCATTGGAAATTGTTTTCATTGTGTTTCATTTCCTTATCTTTCTCCCAAATTAATGTGCCCAGTAACTAAGTGATTTTAAGTGACTTAGTTTTTAATACCGTATTACGTTTTTTGAAACTTATGCATGAAGAATAAAATTTACTTCTGATTAATTTACTATGTATTTTACTAGTTACAAGTGAAGTATTATATTAAAAATATTTGTGATTTATAAAATTAAAAAACTTATATTTTACAAATGTTGGAATTTATATACATTTTACCATATATATTTTTGTATTTATTATATTTCTGCTCCCATTTTCTAATGCTGTTTTCAAAGGATTTGCTGCCAAGAAAGTATTGATATTAGATTGATTTCTCTGGTTCCGCTGTCATCTGAAGGATTTGCCTCTTGCAGTGGTTTGGGAGTAGGGGGTGTTTGCATTTTTATATTTGGATTTCTCTAGTTTTAGTCAAACTAAGTTGTCTTTTCATCTGATTCCTTTGAGTTCTGAGATAAATTTTTGCGACGGTTCCTTCCTATGTCCTGCAGGACATCTATGACCTGAAGGACCAGATACATGATGTAGAAGGGAGATACATGCAGGGGCTTAAGGAACTGAAGGTACAGGGCTCTTCACAGCCCATGCATGCTCTGTATGCAGAAGTGTTGGTAATGGTGGTTCCAGAGTCCTATTAACCTGCTGCTCATAGCGTTACTAACAGTGTTTGTTCTTCAAGCATGTGCTTAACTTGCAGTGCACAGGAAAGGGAAGCTTGCAATCTGGGCATATGTTTAAATGTTTAGTGTGGGTTTGGGGGGGAATCTGAGCAGAAGATAATATAACTTGCACTTTTATTATTTTGAGACAGGGAGTCTCTATGTAGCCCAGGCTGGTCTTAAACTTGTGGTCCTCTTGCCTTGGCCTCAGCGCTGGGATTCTAACTGTGTCCTGCCACAGCCAGCTCCTTACAATTTTTANGACTTGTAAAATATTTAGTTGTCTCTTGGGTCTTAACCCTACAACATTAGACAAACACCTAAAAATATTCTGAGGTTATTTTTTTATTGAGAACTGGACCTTGAAATTCTTCCCAGCTCAATGAGAACATTGCCTGATTCTATCACCAAGTCCAGTCAGTCTTAGAAGTGGAAGGAGGAAGCCTTGTCATGTCCCTTTGGGAAGGCATGCGTACTGATTCTTTTCTTACCTGTAAGTTAAGATTACTTACGTTTAGTGTCTTAAAGAATTCAGAGCTGACAAAGTGGCTCAGTGAGTAAAGGAGGTCGCCANCAAGGCTGATGTCCTGAGTTGGAGTCCTGGAACCCACATGGTAGAAAGTGAAAACGGGCACCTGCCGTTGTCCTCTGACCTCCACATGTGTGTCCTGGTATTTGTGTCTGTGCACATGCACACACCACACACACATACACACACACACACACACACACACACACACACACCACACACACATGTATCAATAATAACTATAATTTAAAAAATTTTAAGAAACCTAATCTTTTTAAAAAATAATTTGGAGGTCAATTTGAATGACCTTTATCTATTCCCAACAAGGATGTCTGTACTTGCCAGTGTAAATGTGTCAGGTAGACATTTGGTTGTACATGGCTTTTGGTTATGCGCCCCACCCCATGTTTCAGAAAGTATAAAGTTCAAGCTGGATATTGTGTGTTTTCCCCATGCCATAGAGTATCCTGATAGTATGTACTATTGCTCAGAAAATATATTAAAATATTAAAATAGTATTAAAAAGCATAAAAGACCTGTAATGATTCTATAAAGGACTAAACCCATTTAAAAAATTATTAAGCATAATACATTATTGAATTTTAATACAGAATTATAGAGATAAATAAAAGAACACAATTTCTAGTGAGTACAAGCTTTTCATGACATTGAAAAAATAGGAAGCTGTGGAACAAAATATATGTATATAGTTTGCATTAAAATAGGCAAGAGAGTGTGTGTACATATGTGAACAGGAAATAGCCTGAGTCATGGCACTGCTGCCTCCGCAGGGAGTATGGGCAAGGAAGAATTTTGCTTTATAATTTTTTTCCTCCCCATAAAATCTTAGCACATTTTTTGCTTATGTATTTTAAGAGCAGTTTTTAATTGGTAGTTAACATTTCAGAATTATTAAACATTTTCTTAAAACCTGGTGTTACATGAACTTTCTCTGGGTACACTTAGTGTATCTTGTCTATTCACCTCAGATAAGGCACCAGAAACAGACCAGAATAATGATTCTCCTCCAGGCTAGCTTGGTGAGCTGGTGAGCCCCTGGGGCTTACTTACAGGAGCATGGGTGACCCCCAGACAGTTTTGTCACTGGAAAGTCATCCCATGAGGGATCTAGGCTTCCCTATAGCTGCATAGATGCCTTCCTCCAGTTCAGTATCCAGTCTGTGTACTCCTACACCTCCCTAGATGGTATGCTTCTGGGGCAGAAGTGCATTCAGCTGGCAGGGAGGTGCAGAGGGGAGGGAATGCTGGGAATTTGAAGTGAGGATCTAATGACCTCTCTCCACTTTTTCTTTTTTTTNAAAAATCCTTTATTTTATTTTTTTTAAGAGATTTATTTATTATGTATACAGAAGAGGGTGCCAGACCTCATTACAGATGGTTGTGAGCCACCATGTAGTTGCTGGGAATTGAACTCAGGATCTCTGGAAGAACAGTCAGTGCTCTTAACCTCTGAGCCACCCCTCCAGCTCTCCACTTTTTCTTATGGGAGAATGTCAATCTTTTTTTTATATGTGTATTTGTGTCTGTGTACTTGTGTGTGTGCCCATGGAGGCCACAGGTGCTAGAGTTACTGTGAGCTGCCATACCTGGGTGATAGGAACCAAACTTAGGTCCATTGCAAGAGCAGTATTTATTTCCTGTTAACCACTGAGCCATCTNTCCAGCCCCAACAGGCCCAGTCTGTCGTGGTTAATTCCAACTGCTCTGATTAACATGCTAGTGACATTACTCTGGGAGGATAGTGTTCCACAGCAATCACTGTCTGACCAANCTGCAGTCCTTCAGTCTCTGTGTGGTCCTCATCTGTAAGATGAGGAGGGTCGTAAATTGTACCTGCCCCGATGGAATCACCTACTCAGGGGATTATCTGCAGTAAGGCAATGTGAAGAGCTTGAAAATGTTCAATAAATGCTTTTATTACCAGGTATTAGTTACGACATTATTCAAGAATTAAGTCTCAAAAATCTAATGCATTTGTAGTTGGCACTGTGGTGTTTCATATCTGAGTACTGAACTAAAGAGAAGTGTTGGTTTGTTAGACAGTTGATTGGGCCCTGTAGTTGGCTTTTACTGTTTGACTTTTTCCAGTCATGTTAGCACTGATTATTTGATTTTTTTCCTCCACAAATTATTATTGTCCATCAAATCCTTTGGGCTTGGTGTCTATATTAGTCAGGGTTCTCTAGAGAAACATAACTGATAGAATGAATGTGTGTGTGTGTGTGTGTGTGTGTCTGTGTGTATACATGCTTGTATATACACACATATAATTATATTTATATAAATGGAATTTATTAGAGTGACTTATAGGCTGTGTGGTCTGACTATTCCAACATGGTTGTTTTCCTAGGGAAAGTCCAAGAATCCAATAGTTGTTAGGTAAGGCTGGATATCTCAGGTAGTTGTCAGCATATGCTGGAATCCCAAAGAAGTAGGCTGTAATACCAGTGAAGGACTGACCTTGTTAGCAAGACTGAGGGCAAGCAGGCAAGAGCAAAGCTTCCTTTTCAGTGTCCTTTTTATAGGCTGCCACCAAAAGGTATGGCCCAGATTTAAGGTGGGTCTTCCAACCTTAAATGATCTAATCAAGAAAAATCTCTCACTGGTGTATCCAGCCACTTGGGTTTTAGCTAATTCCAGATGTAGTTAAATGGACAACTAAGAATAGCTATAACAATATGTGTAATGCCACATGCTTATAATCCTAGCACTTGGAAAGTAGATGATCAAGAATTTAAGGCCAGCCTTGACTAAGTGAGCCCTTGTCTCAAAAACAAACTGAAGTCAAGGTGGGGTGTACAGGAGAGGAGAGAGAGAGGAGAAAGGAAAACACCTTTGGATGCACCAGACTCAGTGGTACACACTGGAAGCCCCAGGTACTTAGGAGGCTAAAGCAGGAAGAGGACTTAAGCCTATGAGTTCAAGACCAGTCTGAACAACATAGCAAGAACTCCTATCTTGAAAACAAAACAACTATAAAAAACTTTGGGTAAACAAAACAGCAAAACCACAAACTATAAGATTTCAGATGCCAGGATCAACCCTATATGTGTATAAAAATGTAGAATTCAGAAATTCCTCTGGAAAGTTGAGAGGCAGACACAGCTAGGTACTTCCCTTAGGCAGCTAGAGTCTCTGTATCCTTAGCTGCTGGTAGCTTCAGCAAGCAACCACTTGTGTCTAACATAATCTTGATCTAACCAGAACAAACCCAGCTCCAAGAGATGAAGGCACAGTTCTGGCTTTATGTCTCTGGGGGCCCCAGCCCAAATTTAGCATCCTTCATTCTTCTACTCTCTGAAAGTGTCTATTGCCTTTACAAGGACTTGACATTTTGGTGGCAAGCAGTTAAGATTAATCAATTCCTTAGAATGTGCTGGTCACTATCTCAGCCTTTTCATCAGTTTGTTGAGAACAAGAGCAATGTATCTGTCTTTGTGTAAATTGTTTGACATAAGTACTGGTTCATTTTTATTGATTAATTTTGTTTATGACCTTCCAGACAATGTTCTTCTGTTCATACCTTTTATTTGTAGGAGAGTAGGAATAGATGATCTCTTTAAGTCCAGAAAGAACTGTTGAATGAAGAGTTAATGGACTAGGAGAAGGAATCTTATCAGCTATAAGTTGGTCAGTATATGAAGTGTCTACTTTATGCAGGGAACTAAGAATAAAATGATGAAGGTACTGAATTCAAGTACCTCCCAAATGAGTAAGAGGGTTTCACAACTGCGTTATGAATGCTTATTAGGGGAATATCTGGGCATAGATAATCAAAGCCTAAACATTTACACCGTGGCTTCAAAATGTGAGTGTACACCCAAATCACCTGGAGCTACTTAAAATAGAAATCTCTGGTCTCTACCTCTGGATTTGGTATTTAGTGGATCTGGGATGGACTGAAAATTGTGTTTGCATAAAACTGACTCAAAATTCGAGTAAGATTAGGATATTTTTCCACCATGGCACTTTAAAAGTCTCCCTTAAAAATATTTTTATTTATGTTTGTGTAGATGGGTGCTTGCCCACAGGGGCCAGAAGAGGGCATCAGATCTCTTAGAGCTGGAAATACAGGTAGTTGTGCTGTCTGTAGTGGATGCCAGGAATCAAACTTGGGTCCTCTGGAAGAACAGCAAGTGTTCTTAACCACTAAGCCATCTCTCTAGCCCCACTTTAAGAGCCTGTTATGTGCTTTTTACAGGGAAATCATGTTGCACATATTTTACATGGACCTATTTGCATCATGTATTTTGTCCATGTGTCTAGTTTTTTATTCTGTTGGATTCTTGGATTCTATTACTCATGGAGTCACACCCCATTTTATATGCTACTAAACTGTGATAAGGATTTTTTTCCACTGTTAATTTCTTAGATGAAATTTCGTATTATATGAATAGATACCATTGAATTTGGACCTTCCTATAGTTGAATTTTTAAAATATGCTTTTAGTTAAATGTTTTCAACACCATTTTTAATCATACCTGTATTCAGTTCTGGTTTGTGAAGTATAGAATTACTGGATCATGTGGTTAGAGTGTTAGAATCTAACTGCCACAGTTTCTAGAGTAACCACTTCCACTTCCACCAGCAGTATAAGGATCCAACTTCACCACACCCTCCCCAATCCTCCTTTCTTTCAGGGAGAAGGAGCTTGCTAGGGATTGAGGGAGGGTCTCTTCTACTGAGCATTTGCGCTCAGCCCTGTGCCTAAAGATTTGATGATGGGGTCTAGTCATTTTAGTAGATGAGACACAGGCTCCATGGTTGGTTTGGGTTTGCATTCCCTAATGAATAANGATGCTGGGCATGCATCCGTGTGCCTCTTGGACATCTGTGTGTATCCCCTCTTTGGGGATCTGCTTAGTCAAGTTGTCATCACCCTGGGTTTTAGTTGTTGAGTCTGTAATGTTCTGGATGGAAGTCAATTATCGGAACACTTACAAGTGCTTCCTCCTGCTCTGTGGGTTGCCATTTGCAGTATAAAGTTTTNCATTTTAATAAGGTCTCCTTTTTCTCTTTGGCTGAGAGTGCTTTTTGTATAATTTTTGTTTAAGAAACCGTTGCCCACCCAGAGTCATGAAGACTTACTTCTGTATTTCCTTTAGAGATCTTTGGTTCACTTTGAGCTAATTTTCAAGAGTGATGTTAGGTAGTCATTCNTCTTCATTCATCAAAAGAATGAGCTTGTCCCAGCATCATTCACTCCTTCCCTTTGCATTATGTGGACACCTTTGTTGAAAAACTGATTATATGTAAGGTTCTGGAGTCCTAGGTCTATGTTACTGATTTTGGTTTGTTAAACATTTGTACTAGTTAAAAAAAAGTATCTCCAAATGACTTTTTCTTTTTATCTTTGGATAAGTCAATAGGTAATTACAATTACCAATTTACTTGTTCTAAAAAAAATGTATATACTATCTTGGGTAAAAGTGTTAGAAGTACATAAAATCTCAGGCGCTGTGCGATAGCTCTTAAGTCATTGAAAATGGTCATCCATTTACATTGGCATTTTGCACACTGAGGAAATACTGAAAACAGAAACCCAAAAGTGGCAAAATTCAGAGAAGTGTGTGGTTGCCCTGCAAGAGACTGTGTTCTCTCGAAGTGCTGCATTCTAAACACCAGACATCTACTTGATAAAAACCACAAGAGAAACTACTCTGAAAATACTAATGATTCTGCATTTTCTACTTCTTAAAAACACATGTTTTCTGCACACCTTTTCGTTGCTGCTTTATTTTGTGTTCTTGGCATGCAAAGAGAACACTTCCCAGAAAGGTGTTAATGTCTTTCTTATCATCCTTCTGTTACATGTGCACGCTACTAAACAAGGAGTCCCTAGCCTGCGTGTATTGTGTAGAAATGCTTCTTTATATGTGCTAGGCCATACTTTGCTGTTGGGTCACTCATGTGCAGCCACCATATTGTAGATATCAAGCTGATGGTTTTTGTCATTTAGGAGTCTTTGTCTGAAGTAGAAGAGAAATACAAGAAAGCCATGGTGTCCAACGCACAGCTAGACAATGAGAAGAACAACCTCATCTACCAGGTGGACACCCTCAAGGATGTCATTGAAGAGCAGGAGGAGCAGATGGCAGAATTTTACAGAGAAAATGAAGAGAAATCAAAGGTAGCTGTTCGTCTTGTACACCACTTTCTTGGTTCAGAAAATCAAAGCCTGGCATTTAAAGAAGATGGAGTTGGTGGGAAACTGCAGAACTGAGTAGTCTGAGAAATTAGTCACTGCCCTATCAATTAAAAAAAATTTTTTTTTCTGAGGGAAAACTTTTATCCTTTTTTAAGTTTTTAAAAACTAGATTACAACTCAAGTATTATTTTTTTAATTATGACAATATCGTTAAGTTGCTTCTTTCTTTCCATTGTAAGTGAAATGACATAGGGCTTAGTGAGCTAGGTAATTTTTCCTGTGAGCATCTAAGTTCTTTAAGAGACTCCACCTTCCAAATAGCCAGTTAATTAGAAGCAGCAGTTTAAAGGTGTGAGTCAGAAACTGACAGATGTTTTCTAAAGAAGTTACATACAGTGGGAGCACAAAGGCCACTGTCTAAGTACCAGCTCTGCCCATGGGCAGCTGCAGCAAAGAAGCTGGGTTGTAGTTGAGTTTATTGGACCTGGACATTTTAAAGTGTTGGTGTCTAAACAGAGAATAAATGGATATTGTTGCCAGAGATTAGTTACTGCTATATTGCCAATATAGAGAAAAAAAAGTAAGAAAACAGTTTAGGAAATATGTATTGGTTGAATTGTTGGAATCAATCATCTGAATTGTGCATAATAAAGAGAACAACAAGTTGTCTAGTGTTTGATGAACTTCCATGGTAATGGTGTCCAGTGTAGGCTCACTGATTGAACTGAATTTACTGCTCAGGTGTGGACGTTAGTGACATGTAGGAGAGACTGCAGTTATGGGGACAGGAGATATATGGAACTCAGTTTCCTCCCAGTTTTTCTGTGAACCTACAGCTGCTTTTTAAAGGCCTATTTGAAAATGCTGCTGGGGTCTAGATGTGTGAAAATAAGGTATCTTTCATGTTAGGTCAGTGATGGCCCTTGAAGAGGATGCTTTGGAGACAGTAAGTGCTTTACTCTTTGGTATTCTGTCCCAGAAACCAGTTTTGAGGATTCTAAATCATCATCCTTGCTTGTTCCAAGCTGATGTTGCCTCTTGCACCAGAATGCCCCTCTGCACAGATACCCAGAGCGGCCAGCTTCTCTGATGTGCTTCATTATGGCAGCAGATGCTGAGAGCTCTGTACATCAGCATTGTTAAAGTTGTCACCAACCCTGGAACCCTGAGTTCAATTCTCAGGACCTGTGTGGTGGATGGAGAGGACCAAATTCTACAAGTTGTACTCTGACCTCCATGTTTGTTTGTTTTAATACACAAATAGTAAACGTATATTTTTAATTTCAAAATGTTTTTTAGTTCTTGTTGGTATCGTAATAAATGCATCTTTTATTTATTCATTTTCCTTAGGTTTTTGTTTTGTATTTTTTGGAGACAGGGCCTCATATACGCACGCTAGCTTCAAACTTNCTAAGTAGCCAAAGATGATCTTGAGCTACTGTGCCTTTTGCCACACACGTGCTAGATTTCAGTCTGCACTGCCATAGCTAGCTTATTGGCTCTGTCTTTAAACATGTCTCTGTGTCTGTGTCAGCAGCAGAGCACCTGACTGGGAATGTGTGGGACATATTCTCAGGGCTGGGGACATAGCTCAGCTGATAAATGCTTGGATACCTAGCCCCTGTGTAAAAGCCTGGCTTGGCAGCGCATATCTGTGACCACAGTACCGGAGAGTCAAAGATGAGTGGATCCCTGCAGCTCACTGGCCAGCGTGCCTAATGCAATCGATGAGCTCCAAGTTCATTAAGAGACTTGTCTCAACAATAAGGTGGACACCAGCTGAGAAAGAGCCTGACATTAATCCATGGTCCTCCACATCCACATGCACATACATGCTGGTACAGCCATTCACACACGTGCACACCACAAACATACAAAAGCATTATTTTCTTAATACTTATTTTAATAAGAAACTAGCTTGCTACATTTAAAAACATGTTATTGCTCAGTAGTTAAGCATACTTGCTGTTCTTCAAGGGGACCCCAAGTTTAGTTACCAGCACCCACATGAGGTAGCTCACAACCACTTGTAACTCCAGTTTAGGGTATCTGACACACGCTTCTGGCCTCTGTGGGTACCGGCATGTGGTACACATACATGCATACAGATATTCACACATACACATAAAATGAAAATAAGTCTTTAAAATTTTTGTTGATTTTTGAACATAGAAAAAGTATGTAGAGACTCTGATGAGTCTGTCAGCTTCCCATTGCTACCATCAACCCATAGTAAGCCTGCCCTGTCCTTTTCCTCCACTCTATATTAAAGTAAATTCTAGGCATCTAATTTCAGTAATTAATCTTGACAGACTCCATGTTCTCCCTTTAAAAAAACATTTTTAAATGCAATAAAAACATTTCAGGGGCTAGAGATAGCTGAGCAGATAAAACACTTTTCTTTTTTTTTTTTT
>LZPO01107921.1:31112-44461 GCA_001675575.1 Neotoma lepida
TATAAAACTGAAGGGTCCATGATCCTTCCTCTTTCTAGCCTCAGGATCAACACACTGAATCTTCCTACTCCATATAAGACCTGCTGTGCGTTGAGCCCATCAGTGGGCCCCGAGCCAGAAGGGCAGGGTGGGTAGAATACCATTTGACTCATCTCTGAAACACATTATTTCCAAGCTGTGTGACCAAATCTTTTCAAAGACCTCTCTGAGCCTCATCTTTGTCATTGCAGAGTGAATATCTGCTATGACTGCACATGTGAGGTGAGGGGCATTTGGGCACACGGCAGGTGAGTGCTCATTAAAATTATCTGGCCATACCCTCAGCTGGCACTGCTGAGTCTCCTGGGGAGGGTGGGGTCTCACAGCCCAGCCCAAAGGGCCAACACCTAAATAGAAGGCACCTCAACTAGCNTGGTGGAGTCCACCTGTCATCCCAGAACTGGGGAGGCTGAGGCAGGGGGATCACAAATTTGAGATCATCCTGAGCTATAGAGCAAGGGGGTAGTGAGATGGCTCAGTTGATAAAGTGCTCCCTGCATAAGCATAAGGACAAGAGTTCAAATCCCCAGAACCCACATGAAACCTAAGCATGCTGGTGCAAGCCTACAGTCCNAACACTGGGGAGACAGATACAGGANGCTCCCTGGAGTTTGATGGGATGTCAGTCAGTGGGCTCCACTTCAGTGAAAGACTTTGTCTCAAGAAATAAAGCAGATAGTGACAGAAGAAGACACCCAATCTCAACTTCAGCCCCACCCCCNCACACACACAGTGGGACTGGCAACAGGTGTGGGGNTGTCACCGTGAGAGCCCTGAGCTCAGCAGCTCTCTCACAAGGCATCCCAGCAAACAGGTCAGATCTCAGCACAGAGGAGAAAGGGGGAAAGGTCTCATTGCAGAGCTCCAGTCTCTTCGGAAACCCTCCGTCATCCCAGCCACCATTTGCTCAGCGATTGCTTCTGCAACAGGAACAATGNCAGAGCTTCACAAATACCTGCTCTTTAATCCTCGAGGGACTCAGGTGTCATGGCCACCCCCACATCTCAGAAGAAGAAAGGAAGCCCAATCCGGGGGAGACATNTAAGCCCTGGGCCCCAGCACTGGAGCCTGGCATTCACCTCAGAGCCCCTCGAGAGTTCTGCACAGCAGATGCCATTTGCTTGCCTGGGGGATCCCCAGGAACAATTGGGTTTGGATATATTCCTGCTGGATTAGCAGCAGGCAAACATGGGCTCTGCCTGTGCCTCTCTCGGGGGAGGNAGACACCCCAGGGAGGAAGAAGCGCCTCCAGTCTGCACCTCTGGGGTACTTCAGGCAGANGGCTTGGGCCAGATGATGCCCATGGTGCCCTCATTGTGACAGAACTGTCTTTTAGAGTGTCCTGTCATATTGTGCTGTGGAATCCTCTATCCCTTCCCTGGCACTTTCTCTATACCAGGTCCTNGGCTGAGTGTCACAGTGGCAGAGGCATTCCAACTCACTCTCAGCCCAGAGGGACAAGGTCTAGGTCAAAAGCAGAAGTTGGGAGTTTACAAGAGAAGCCAAGAGGGGTGGGTTTACCCATCCTCAGGGAGGAAGAGGTCAAGAATGACCAGGGGGACACTGGGTGGGGAGCACTGGCCTGGGGCAGCGCTGCAGGTGCTTTACAAGCTGGGGGAGTTCATATGTGCATAGGTTCAGGTACATGTGTGTTCACGTGCCTGCAGAATCCAGAAGACAACCCCAGCTGTCGTTCCTCAGGTACCTTAGTCTTTTTATTGTTTGAGACAGAGTCTCTCACTGGCCTGGTGCCACCAATTAGGCTGGGGTGGCTGGCCAGCGAGCCCCAGGGATCCACCTGCTTGCATTTCCCCAGTGCTGAGATTGTAAATGCATGTCACCATGCCCAGCTTTTGTCTCGGATCAAATGCAGGTCCTTCCCAGGCCACTGTAGATGCTTTTCTGAAGTCAATGCCCTAGGTCTCAAAAGGACCCAGCAAGGTCATTGCAATCATCATTCCATTCCCCAAAAAGAAACAGAGACAGAAAAATTAAGAGAACCTGCTTGGGGGTGTAGAAATGATAAGTAACAAAACCCAGCTTGGATTCTAGTCTCTGGGCTCTTGATCTCTGCACCACACAGGCATGTCCTTAGCACCACAGTAGCACATACAATTCTAGTGCCCAGGGACAGCTAGTGGCCATGAGTGGGAGGGGTGCCCAGCCTGGCCTTTGCTCACCAAGGCAGCTCCTTGGCAGGTGTGTGCACGGTGCAGTGCGTATGGAGGCTGGACAGCTCCGTCCTTGTGCAGCTGATTGGCAGCTGAACCCACAGACTCACTCTCAAAGGGTCATCTCTGATGGCAACCCCAGCTAAAAGTGGGGCTCTAGCCTCTGCCAAACCTTCTGAAGCTAATGAGGAGAGCAGAGAAGATGCAACCCACCAGGAAGGTCCCGGTTCCCAGCCTCCAGACCACCTGGCCTGCACCCATAATGCACCTGCCCATCCTGTGTGTGTCCTTGAGGCAGCTTTCTTCGGATGCCCTCCAAGCCTGGCCAGTTTGCTAAAGCCAGGACCAGAATCCAGAGTCTCCTGGCCCTAAAACAGGGGACAAGTACCCTTACAGGACAAACCGCCCCGCAGCATCCCACACACGGCCCACACTCTCTGCAGAGCCACACGCAGAACTTTCTATTTTTAAATCCATCCCCAGACTCTGGTTCTATTGATTCTGTTGATGTGTTTTTATACCCCTTGTCTTGTTCCACCACGTACACGGAAAAGCTCGAGGCGAGTTTCAAATGTGTAACTAGAGACGATGAGTAGAATGGAGTGGGGACGCAGTGAAGGCTGGGACGAGAGCAGAACGTTCTTTTGACATCCCAGATGTCAGTTTGTGTGGGTTGGGCTGCTCGGCTGGGTTTGAGCTTCCTAGTAGGCAAAGCAAGAAAGTTTAAATGTGTCTATTAAGCAGATGCTTAATAGGGCTCACGAAGGAAAAATCATTGTTGAAAGGAAGAGGAAAAGGGGTAGGGAGGAGGAGGGAGAGGAAGAAGAAAAGGAGGTGGGGAGGAGGAGGGAGAGGACAGGACAACAGCCGTAATAAAGCAGCCTGGCCTATGCCATGTCTTTACAGTCCCTGCAAGAAAGAGAGGTTGTCCTGTTTTGCTGTTGCAGAGACAAAAGCACAGGGAGGCTAAAGCTTTACTCCAGGTCGCCCAGTGAGGAAGTAGCCAGGTTGGAAATCCACCAGATGAGCTTGATTCCAAGTCCAGGGCTTCCTCAGCTGCCCCACAAGCACCAGCTCATCCCTTAACTGGGAAAACACCCAGACAACCGGTCTCAGCCAGTCATCCTCTAATCTTCGGCCATTTATTCCATCCCAAAGAACGAAGAAGCCACGGAGCCAGCCCAAGCCAAGGAGCTAGCCCAAGCCATGGAGCTAGCCCAAGCCACGGAGCTAGCCCAAGCCTCCCGAAGCAGGCTCATATACATTGGACTCGGAGATCAAGGAGTTGTTTTGAAAGTTCTGTNCGGGGATTATGATTGTAAGTGCTAAACACTCAACCCTTCACTTCCCACACTAATGGGAGGGAGCATCAGTGCAGATAATTAAAAACACATTAATATTTGGCTCCAGAATTTGTTTTTGTTCTTCTGTTTGGGTCTGATGTTCCGGGAATTCAGGGTGACTTCATAATCCTTCTGTGCAAAGTGAAAAATAAAAAGGAAACACAAACGCCCGGCCTTGAGAGCAACCAGAAAACGGTCCCAACTTCGTCAGACAGTCAATGTCACCTCCAAACTGGAGGCAGAAGCACCCGGCCCATTGGAGCTGCAGAATACATGTTTTAACTTCTGCGTTTGGGCATGGTTGTTACACAGCACTGAGTGACTGATATATCGATATACCGCCATCCTGCTGCTGGGGAGCCTATGCCCTCCCCAAGATTGCTACAAAGTCCGGGTCACTTTGGGGGTTGCATTTGTATGGGAGGAGGTATATGAATGTGTGCGCATGTTCATGTATGTAAGAATTGATAGACATGTGTGTAGAGGCCAGAGGTCATCTTCCTCTATTGTTCCTCAGGCATTGTCCATTTTTTTTTTTGAGATAGTCTCTCACTGAACCTGAAAATCACCAAATAAGCCATCAAGTGTCCCGGATCCGCCTGTCTCCACCTCCCCAGCACCGAGATTACAAGTGTGCATCACCACTGGGCTTTGTATGTGATGCGAGGGATCAAGAGCAGGTCCCCATATTTGCACAGCTAACATTTTACCAGCTGAGCCACCTCCTCAGCCCCTCTCATTCCTAATCCCTCCTCTACCTGGCCCCATCTCCCCTTCTAAACCATTCCTTTCCCCAGCCCACATCTCATCACTTCCCCCAATTCACAGCCTCCCAGATGACTTACAAGTATTTGTTGATATAATAGACTGGACCAAAGGTCTAGGGAGGGATGGGAGATGTCAAGAAGTGACATCTTGAGTGACTTGGAGCTGGAGATGAGAAGTTCTACATTCTTTTTGTTTGTTTGCTGCTTTTGTTTTATTTTTTGAGACAGGGTTTCTCTGTGTAGCNCTGGCTGTCCTGGAACTCACTCTGTAGACCAGGCTGGCCTTAAACTCACCAAGATCTGCCTGCCTCTGCTGGGATTAAAGGCATGGCCTACCACCTCCTGGCAAATTCTTCATTCTTTAAAAAATATATCTTATTTTATTTATAAGTGTGTGTGTCTGTGTGTGTGTGTGCACACATATGTGCAGGTGCCTGCCGAGGCCAGAAGAGGGTGAAGGATCTCTGGGAATTAGAGTTATAGGTGGTTGTGAACTGCGAGGTATGGAGGCTTGGAACTGAGCTCNGGTCCTCTGCAAGAGCAGAGTGTGCNCTTAGCTACTGAGCCCAATATTCTCCGTTCTTGAAAGTTTGCTCAGCCACCAATGGTGTCTTCCTCACGTCCCCTCCCTTTCCCAGTTTGCCTCCTCCCTGCCTTTCCCTCCCTCTCCCTCCCTCCTTCGCTCTCCACACCTTCACAGTCATGCTCATTCAGGCTGGTAGTTCAGCTATCTTACAGTCACAGGNCCGTCATGCTCTCTAAGTCTCATNGGAATATTTTCTGAAAACAGCTTTCCCTAAGGGCCTTCGATACCAAGTGTTAACTAATGGTCGCACTTTGCAACCCTGCAGCGTGAGGTAGGAGGACACTCCTATCCATGTCACTCCCATGTCAGACCAGGCCAGTTCCAGCCTNNATCATAGCCCAGCATGGACCTGAGGCACTGTGTGGCCTTCGAGGTGTATATAGTCAGGGTTCTCTAGAGGAACAGAACCTATAGAATGTATATANGTTGCAAAGGGGACTCATTAGACAGTTCAGACTGGGTTATCTAACAATGACTGTCTACACGCTNAAGAGGCTTGACAACCCGGATGCCTCAGTGGACCAAGCCTTCCGGCCTAGGATGTGAATGTAATGTCTAGCAGCGCAGCAGCCATCTTGTGGCCAAGAGGCTGAAAGTCATATGCCCAGGATGGGAGGGCAGAAAGAGCATGCACTCCGACAACTCCTTCCTGCTGCACCTGAACCGCTTAATTCTTGACTCCATGCTCATTGCAAAAAATAGCNCTGTTTGTTGGGTTCCTCGTCCCTACATCCGGATGCAATCTCACCTGATTCAGTAGGCAATTACATTTTGATTTCAAAAACCTTTCCTAGTGTAGCTACTGCTGCTTCAGCTGAAAGGCTGCAGCGCCAGCCCTGGGCTGGATACTAAACAAAGTAGCTAATATTACCAATGGGCTGGATACTAAACAAAGTAGCTAATATTACCGATTAAAGAGCTCACATAATGTCACCTGCACTGGAAAGGAACAGCTGGGGACCCCAGCTCATCCCAGAATAGAGCGAGTTCCAGCCCTCCTGTGGGCAGACTTGGTATTCTGCTCCTGCCTGCACCCCTCTGACACACAAGGCTCAGAGGGGACCTTAGGGCTCATAGCTGAACAAGCCTGTAGTGGCTTCCGTAGGAGATAGCCAGAGAACAGCTCCCAGCTTCTGAGCCTTGCTTCAGTTTGAAGTGGTCCCAAGCGTGTGGCCTCANTGAAATGCTGGGCAGATGAGCAGATCTCNGGAAAGCAGTTTGAGCCATAGCCAGCTCCCGTCCCAGCTCAATGGCAGGTGACTTTTCCCAAAGACACTCAAATAAATGTCTACTCACCCTAGATGGAGAGGACATCCATCAATCAAAGAAACACCTCGCCCCAAACCTGCTGATGAGTTGTGAGCTTATGCGGGAGCGTCCTCACAGGAGCGTGGGGGCTCCAAGCAGCTGTCCCAGCACCTCGGCACAACCAGCTCAGTGGTGGGTGTGGCTAGGAGCCAGCCCTGGCTACGAGGGACTGAGCCCCCTTGAGAGGACATTAACTCAGTTGAGGGAGTCCTGCAGGTGGCATTGGTGCTCAGATTCCACCTAACAGTGACCTCATCCAACTGGAGGAAACTCTTCTGCCACACTCAGTCACTGAAGGTGTGACCTTGGGTGGACTCTGAAGTCACTCTGCAAACCTCAGCCTGCAGAGCAGACTGTGTGTCCTCATTAGAGAGGCACCCATGCTTCCAACCTGGGAGGCAGGGATAGAACTAAGGGAGCACTGGGGTGAAGAAAGCCGCATAGGTGCTGGGGGATGAATNGAAGCTTCTCATCCCTCGACCCCCAGGCCCTTTCTCAGCAGCAACAGANTGAATGTTCACCTTTGCACCTGGAGCCCAACACAGAAGATAAGTGCATCTGACTTCTTTTCCTNCTGAACAGGCTGCTGAGAGGCCCGGCCCCTGCTCACACTCGCCTGGTGAAAGTACACTACATCAGCCAGGATCTCTAGACCCAGGACTGGGCACAGCAGCCCTCATGAGGACTGCTCCTTGCTTGTNCNGCTGCCCAGCTCCTGCATCCCTAGTTCCTTGCTTTCCTCCCAGGAGAGCAGCCCACATTGGTTCCATTCAGCCCAGCTCCTATGGGCTAATATTTCTGGTGCTTTGGGGCTTTGTGTTTTCTTAAACAGCCCTGGGAGCCCCAGTACCTCACCACAGCCATCAGATTCTGAAAACTCCTGCCCAACCGGAGGCCCTGGAGGAGTTGGAGACATGGTACCCATGGCTGACAAAGATCTTCATCCACATACAGGACAGCATGGCCTTTACCCAGTTCCTGGATCAGCCAGCCAAGACCTTGCTTAGCCTGGGCGTACCCAGTGACCCGAAAGGCCCAACTCTGAAGCCTCCTTCAGGCCGGGTTAGCCCCTTCCTGACTCCCGCACCTTGTTTGGAAATGCTTCTCTAGATGACCATGGTACCCTCCCTTTGTTTTCTGCACAGAGAGCGCTGTGGAGCCTGAGGCTGTCAGAGGTGCCGTGGCCCAACCAGGCACCATCCTCCGCATGTCTTTCATCTTCTTGCTTTGCTGTCTTTAAATGAAGGTGCAATTTTCTGCCCGACTCCTTTTCTCAGGTGTTTAATATTTAATGAGCAAAACTGCCGAGTGCTAGACCCCCTTATCATAAGCCGTTGTGAAAATAAAATAATAGTGTCAGTAGAGTTGCCATAGGGAAATAACCAGCGACCGAATGCCAGGCACAGCACTGGACATTTTACCTTCTTCATCATCACCCCCATTAATCTAACTGCCATCAGCCAGGGGTGCTTGCTCCCTGCTCGAGATGCACTGTGCATAGTAACACTCTGCTCCTGGTCCACACGAGAAGCTGCAAGTTGTCTTTGTGTTACAGATGGAAAACGAGTCTCCGGGAAACCATGTGACCTGCCCCAGCTCACTGTTCCATGTAAAAATGAAGCAAGCAGGAATTTGCATGCAGGTTTGCCTGACTGCTAAAGCCACACTATGAGCCCCATCCCATCCACCTGCCTCTAAAAGATGACCATGTACTTGAAGGTGTGATAAAGACAGGCAGGCAACATTACACAAGGTAAGGCCTACACTACTCATCTAGGCAGCAGCAATGGTGTGTCCAGTGGGTNTAGACACATCTCTGCCTCCCTCACAGTGTCTCTCTGCTTGGTGGCAATTTTATCTTTTAAGATTTATTTTATGGACGTGTATGTATGTGTGTCTGTGTGTGTGTGCATGTGAGTGTGGGTGCCTGAGACCAGAAGAGGGCGCAGATCCCCTGGATCTGGAGTTACTGGGAGCCATCATGTGGAAGCTGGGAACCAAATTCCAGTCAGTCATCTGAAGAGCAATAAGCGCTCTCAGCAACTGAGTCATCTCTCTAGCCCTTTGGTGACAATTTTCATCTGAAGGAATCACAAATCATTGTTTGTGAACATGACTGTTCCAAAGCAAGAGATTCCTCCACNGGAGTCCACACAGAGGGCTCCTCATCCCTCGGACAGGATCCTCCTCCCCACCTTCCCTCACAGACACCCACACCCTCCCCCTGGCCAGCCAGCCCCCAGAGCCAATTAGCGAGACCAGGTGGCCCTGGGGGAACCCTTGGGATGACGAGGGAGGTATTGATCAGCTGGAGTGGCGAATGTCAACTAGGAAAGGAGAGTCAGCTCCACCGTTCCCCACCCCCAGCCCGGGCAGCAGGGACTCCGGGGTGCAGATGGAGCTGTATTTACTGTGATGGTAATTGAAAGGCAACCGTGGCCATCCCACACTGTCCCCGCTGATACCTAATTGCTGGACCAAAAACTACTGGAGAGAAGGGGACTGGGGGAGTGGAGGGGGAGGGGGAGAAGTGAGTGGAGCCCAGAATCGATAGCAAAAGCTTTCATGGTGTCAGGCACAACAAACGGAGCTGAACGGCAGGGAGCTGCTGGAAATTAGCCTTCAGGCTGACTGGGTTTGAAAGCTGAGAGCTNCTCAGAATAGGAACAGAAGGGCCTCCTCGTCGCCCCTCTCGTCAGCGGGCCTTCCTGTACCTACTCAGTTCACAGAGGAGTTTCTGGGGTGGTACCAAATCAGCTCTAATTTGGCCCCTGGGCTCAGACCTGAAAAGTCTGTGGCAGCCACAAGCTGGCAACCCTCAAGCCATGGACCTTGAGCCTGCTCCTTCTACTGACCCTGCTGTCTGAGGGTCATGTGTGTGTGCATATAACATGAAAAGAGAGACTAAGGAGAGGGCTCAGTGGGTGAGAACCTGAGTTCAGATTCCCAGCATACGTGTAAAAAGTTGAGTGTGTAACTTTTTCCTGGGGGGCAGGGCATAGACGGGTTGATCCCTAGAGTTACCTGGCCAGACAATCTAGTCAAATTGGCAAGCCCCAGATTAAGTGAGAGGCTGTCTCAAAAAATAAGGTAGAGAGCTGTAGAGGAAGGCACACCTGGCATCAATCTCTGGCCACCCCAGGTGCATGAACCTGCTCATGTGAAAAGAACAGGTTTGAGCCTAGGGGTACNACATCCTCTCAAGGGGACCCTGGTCACATGACTTCACCTCTTCTACTAGAGGAAAATGGTGGTGCCTGGTTGTGGTGGCTGAGAATGATCTTCAAAAGATGCCCATGGCCTAAGTCCTGGAACTTGTGACTGTCACCTTCTGAACAGGGGCCCTTGAAGGTGAGATTGTGTAGACGACACTGTGTTAGGGAGACATCCTGGACCATTTGGGTGGCCCCAGGGCCACAATGGGTGCCCTTTGATAGAGACAGTGGGGGGATTCAAGAGATACATGGAGAAGAGGGAAGACTGAAGGTTCAGCCATTGCANATAGGAGTGATGCGACCACAAGCCAAGGAATGCTGGCAGCTGTGNAAGAGGTTCTTCCTCAGAGTCCCAGGAGAGGTCACTGGATTTTGAGCCAGAGGTATTGGTTTTGAACTGAGTGGTTCCTCAGCCAGAAGAGAACATCTTTCCAGTGTCTAAGCCAGCATTGACCTTCACAGCGGTCACAGGGAAGACGAGGCACACCCATTAAAACAGTAGTGTGGGGGGTCTGGGAGATGGCTCAGCAGATAAAGCACCCACTGTGTAAGCCTGAGGTCTAGAGTTCAAATCCCCAGCATCCCTGCAAATGCCAGGTAGGTGGGGTAGCNTGCCTGCAATCCCAGCACTCAGGGGTAGAGAATCTGTGGTTCCAGATTCTCTCTCAATATATAAGACAGAGAATGACAGAGAAAGACACCAGACACCATCATCTGGCCTCCATATATGCATACATGCACACACTCCTACACATACCAGTGCAACACACATGCACACAGCACACATACACAAAAAAAAATTTAAAGAAAACAGCTGTGGCAGATGTCACAAGGCTCAAAGGAGTCACAGTTGCCACCTCAGAGCCTGGGGTGACTTTCATTTTAAAGAGAGCACCCACAATTTCTCCAACACCTTGAGTAGCTGTTTAATGTCTGTGCCCCTTCCCTAGGCAGTGAGGCCCCAGGAAGCAGATTCTCTGTCTGCTCTTCCCAGAGCTCAGCAGAGCTGGCAAGTAGAAAATGCCTGGTAGACATTGTGTGTGTGTGTGTGTGTGTGTCTGTGTGTGTGTGTTTGACAATGATGAAAAATTTTCACAGACACCATCCACCTGCTCCCAGATGGTGTCAGCAGCCAGGACCTCAGGCAGCACAGCGTCCTGCTAGGCCTGGGGAAAGGGAATGCTTAGGAGGGCTGCTCCCAAGAACTGGCCATGGGGACATCCAGGAAGGTCTGGGAGTGCTTCATGAGTTGTGAAGTCAAGTCCTAAGTCTCACTAGCCAGCCCAGTCTCTGTGGAGCCTCATCTCAACTCCCCACCCCTGCCAGTGTCCTTTGGCTGCCTTCAGAGCCCAGGAATCTCCTGCATGGCGTAAGCAAATGAGTCTCCCAGTGCCTCCCTGGCTAACTGCTCAACCCATAGATTCTTAGCAGGTCTGGGACCCAAAACAGTTGCCAAGACCTGCCACAGGCTCCACCTGCCTTCCTGGCAGCCATGACCAGCCCCAGAGGCCTCCCAGGAAACAGCCTGCAACCTCTGTGCCCACTTTGCCTTAGCCAGACCCTGGCAGCTGTGAGCCCAGGCTGAAGAGTGGAGGGAATGAGGGGTAGGGTTGGGAGCTTCAAACTCTGAAAGACAAAGGAGAGGCCCNGGAGCTGCCACAGAGAACTCACACCTGCTCCCAAGGTTCCCGTGCACCGCTCCCCTGGTCCCTGCAGCTCCAAGCACCATGGATGGAGTTTACACCACAAGAATTGGCAGACACTTAGAATCTGAGTTCACCTCCTCCCTCTGGCAAACTAGAAGTTGAACCAGCACAACAAAGGGAAAGCCCACTTTGGAGACAAACCAGTTAGAGCCTTACAAGGAAGCCACACACACACACTCACAAATACTTATGTACACACATACTCTGCAGTGGCCAGAGGTTGACACTCAGGCACACAGATTCATCCATCTCACACTCACATATATTCATGCAATCACACACAGATTTATTCATTCACTAACACACAAGTGTATATAATACACAAAACACACTTGAATGTACATACTTGCATACTCATACAACTGTGCACCANTATACATGTGCCTATAACACACATGTGCTCACACATAAACACATGTACTCACACAACCGAACACACACTACTGTGCATGCATAAAACATAGAACACATTCCCACTCACAGGCATTTACACCTAGAAGGTCTCAGATGGGGCGGTTCGGATGGAGGACTGGGGAGCAACAAGTTTATTTTAAAGTGTACTAATGCTATGGACAGACAAATGGACAACAGAAAGAGAAGACTCTCCTTACATCTTTCTGAGGATGAGGAGATTTCACAGCTCATGACTGCAGCCAGGCCCTCTGGTTCCCAGGTAGAAGGCAGGGAAGGGGTGGGGAGCAGGGTGTGTGGCCACCTATACACCCTACTATTGAGAGCCACTAGTAGCAAAAGTCCATAGAGTACACAGCAGTGACAACTGGAGTTCAGAAGGTCAACCTACCAGAACTAAGGGTTCTGGTAGAGGAAACCATCATGCAAGGCGTTATGGAATTACTACCTTTTGAATGCATTGGCTGTCTCTTGTTGTAAACTTCTTGTGCGATAACAGCTATGATTCTCCCCATTTTCCATGCATTTNCCTGTTATATGTACATGTAATCTCATGATTGCATCTCAATCCTGGGCACAACTTTCCCTATCCATTTGGGGTATTTGGATAACTTTCCCCAGCTGTTTATTTTTCATTAACATACATCTGGCCAGGGCCATTCTCCGGACATAAGTATTTCAGCAAAGATACCTTTTTCCAAGGACAAATGCAGAGAAATAAACATTAGCTCATCTTACGTACAGATAAGAGAAAATAACCACTAGCAATTAAATCTTCAACTCCTTACCTTCACCCCAGGTTATTTATACAAGACCCTAACTTAAGAGATTTACTACTCACATTTTAGCCATTTGCTAGTTACTGAGTTAAGGCAGTTACTCCCACTGGCCCAAGGAGATTGCCTACAAGGCCAGGCAGGTGATAGGTGCCAAGCTTCTTTCTTGTGTAAATTAAGTTTTAATTCCTCCTCAGCTAGGTGCTATTCCTAGATTTTTCTCCTCAGCAATTACTCTGAGTGAAAGTGCTTTTACTAACCAANTGCTACATGCTCTAACATAGGTTGTTTAGCCACCTAGCATATGTCCCCCTCCCTACCAGAAAGCAGCTGCAGCCGGACGAGCGAGAAAAGTGGCACCAAGGACAGTTTACTTTCTTTGTGACTTATTGACACCTAACATTCTACCTAGCCATTTCTAGATTATAGTTTGAGCACATAAGTTAGTCACTCCCCCTTTTGGGGTTGTAATTGGAAGCTGGCATTTATTGCTTTATGTGTGGACCCTTATCACCTCTCTCTGTGACCCTGAAAACTTCAAGCCTCGCATTGCTTTGCCAAAGAACTACTGCATATATACTGGTCCTCTCAGAGCACTGAAGAGAATGGATTGAGAAGATGGGAAAGACCTAGATAGATACGAGAGAACAGCAAGAAGGGAATTGATGGAGAAGAACAAGATGAGGGCAAAGATGGAAAGACCTAGATAGATATGAGAAAACAGCAGAAGGGACTGAGAGCAGGAGGGACTGAGAGGAGCTATGTATGAGAACAGAAAAGAAACTGTGTAGATGGAATTGACTTAGAAGAATAAAGTGAATGAACTAAAGAACTCAGTGTGCTTAGATTCATTGAATATCCCTCAGATTAGAATCCATAGCCATTTGTAGCATCTGTTCTGGACCCTGATAGAAATCTCCTCAAGGCAGGTACTTGAGGGGAATTCGTTACCCTTTGATGTAAACTCACTTCCTAGGTGAGAGATTTTGGCCCCTGAGAGTCTGTTAGTTAAGGACTCACATCTCAG
>LZPO01107921.1:45385-59968 GCA_001675575.1 Neotoma lepida
CAGCCCTGGGCTAATTGTTGCTGTGTCAGACAACGTGCCACACACAGCAGAGCACGGGGCCAAGGCTGATTACAGCAAGTTCCACTCAGCCCCAGGTCCCACTAATTGGCACCTTCTCATTAGAGCCCTTTGTGAAAACGAAACAGTGTGTTGAGTGGGGGAAGCAGCCAGGAAGCTGGAATCTCCGCATACTGGTGCCTGCATCTTCAGAGAGTTGCTCACATGGAAGAAGGCACTGTGACAGGGAGGCAAGGCCTCTCCAGAATGGACTCTGGCCAAGTGCCTCCTCTTCAGCTGCCCAGGAGTCTGAGCCATAAGCAGGAGCCTGTAGNATCCACACTGCCTTGGCTGGAAGACGTGCAGGTCAGGTCCCTTCCATGGGAGGATGCTGGCATCTTAACAGTGATGATAATTGGCTCTAGCCACCTATGAGATCATGCATCCAGACCCTAAGAAGAGGAGGATACAGGCACCCTCCATTTACCCATCCACCTCCCCATCCTTGTGTACATTCCATAGGCACTTCCTCCTCAGGACCTTTTATATGCCATTCCCATGGGCTGGAATGCTTTGTCCCTCAGGCACACCCACATGGAGGTTCATCATTCAGCTCCTAGCTCAAATGCCAGCTTTTCAAAGAGATCTTTCATGGCCATCTATACAGAGATTCAGCTGCCACCTTAGTACCTTTTTCTGTCACCTGTGGTTTTGCTCATGCATTTAGTCATTGCTGAACCCCCCCTTTCCCCTTCCAGTCCAGAGAGAAAAAGCAAGCGTCTTTCCCAGCTCAATGGCTGGGCACATAGTACACCAGTGTCCAGGATGCTGATGGAAGACCACAGGTTCCAGGTGAGCCTGGGCTACATAGAGAGACCCTGTTTGGAGTGTGGGGGAAGATGAGTAGGGGTGCACAGAGGAGAGGTCAGGAGGGGAGGGGAGGGAGGTTAAAGGAGGGGGTAGAAAGGAGAGAAGGGAGCCTCCACCCTCCTTCCCCTAATTTCCACACCTAGAATACTATGAGACACAAAAGCAGGTATGCAAATGCAAGAAACATTTGCTGAGCACCTACTGTATACCACCTCCATGCTTGGGAATCCCTAGTGCAAGAACTGCAAGTTCTCTACCTTCCAGCTTACAGGCTGCTGCAATGAGTCAAGGGTCTTGTTTTAAGTGTGACAGCGGCAGGAATACACCCCCAGGGGAGAGCCTGGCAATGCCGGACAGGGCTGCATCTGAATGGAGTTGGGATATGGCATGGAAATGCTGAGGGGTGGAGAATCCCAGAAGAGGGGTCACATAGCCAACACCAGGGTGGGTAACCTGAGGTGACAGGTGACTTGGTGGTCTGAGCACCAAGAAGGTTGGCATGCCCACATTGTCCTTCAAGATGGTTCCTCAGGCAGTGGGATTGTGGGTGGGTGGGAGGGACTAGCGGGGACACAGTTAAGGAAGGAGAGGAGGAACAATGGGTGACAGCAGATAGGAGAACCAGGAAAGAGCCAGGGGCAGGGGATGGAGAACCTCAAGGGCCACTAGGGCCACCAGGATCCATACTGACCACTGGACAGATGGAAAACCCCACCAAGCCAGGGAAGCCAGCACCCTGAGAGCCTATGGGAGGGAGCATTCGGGTCCCAAGCTTGGAACACCTGTGGCAGACCATCCCTCACCCTCAGATACTTCCCAACCACAGGGACAACAGCGCCTGGTGGCTTGGGACAGAGATGAAGATGAGGAGACGTGCATGGAGGAAATGGACTCATCTGCTTGACTTCCAAAAGGTGGGATGAAGGGAATCTACAGGAGCTCCATCCATCATCCAACCTCTCATCTCCCAGATAAGGAAACAGGTCCAAAGGGAGTTCATTCTTGTATCTGTCAGTAAAAGCTGTGTCTGCTGCAGTAACAAACATCCCCGTGTNTCAGTGATGGACTGTGGCGTGGGCTTACCTCTCATTGGTTTAACATAGCAAGGACAATGTTCTTTTTCCTCCTCTTCCTTTTCCTCTTTCTCTTGCTCTGCCTCTTCATCTTGCCCTTCTTCCTCCCCATCCTTGTCTTCTCTCCCCCAATCTTCTCTTCCTCCTCTTCCTGCAGGACACAGCCTTCCTCAGCACACTAAGGACAAAGAGGAACAAAAGCCTCCTGACACCTACTCACCTGCCAATTCATTGGCTAAAAGCAGTCCAAGGCTCCACCCACCCCTAAGGAAGCCAAGAGCAGTCTTCAGGGAGCTCAGAGGAAGGAACATGCTGCGCAGGGCCCCTCCTGGCAGAGGTACCTGGCCCTGGGCATTGTGATGGGATTCTCACCTATCTTACAGTCAAGAGCAGGGCAGTCCTGCTGGTCCTGCTGGTCCTGGACGCAGTGACTCCGAGAACTGGACCATCTCGGCCAAACCCCTGCTCTGGTAAGAGGTAGACCTGGGGGTGTGGAACCCACACTTTCTCCCTCTGGAGGAAGAGAGGCCAAGAAGGAGTGGTTCTGTTCTCCTCAGGGGCTGTTGGTGTTCCCTGTGTCCAGTTGTTCCCACTGGCCACTGCAGCCAGCTTCATGTCCTGCTCTTGGGGACCACATGGGAAGAGCGAATTTGATTGTCACTTCCGTCAGGTTGATGCAGGGTGAGAAACCAACGCTATACCCTTTCCAGGTGTTTTGATTGAAAAGGAAAAGGCGCAAAGCCCAGAGTTGCGCTGCCTCCGGAAGTGAGATGAGGCTGGCCAGCTGGAAAAGTGACAGCTCGGAGCCGGCCCTCCTGTTAATTGCCTCACAGCCACCCCCTCAGTGGGAGCACAGCAAGCACAATTAGGGAGAAGCTTACCACCCCGGGGCCTGCCCTGTCAACACATCTGCCCAGAGAAGGATAGCTCCTGCACCCCTGGCCTGACACAGCCAGTCTTAAGAAGACATGTCTGCGGCATTTCCTGAGTGCCAGGNAGGACTACGGTCTGCATACAACCCTGCTCATCTGCCGGGCCCCCGCCACCTCTGCCCCTCCACCTATGCTGTGTGGTTGTTGCTTCCAATGGAAATACCCAGCTGAGGCTCAGAAAGTAAACAAAACTGAGACATCTCAGGAAACTCCTGAAGCCTCAAGGCCCCTTCCCGGTTACATAAATGGGAACAATGGCTGCGGAGAGGAGACTCTGACCTGCAGAGCCACCTTGGAGTCACGCAGGAGCTCCAGGCGCGAGGCTTTCCTGAGTGTCACCCGTGATGGGGTGGAGTTTTCAGTGATGTAGCTCCCCTGAGCCATGCATGTTCCTGTGATAACCCAGCACAATGCTCTGAGTCACCAAGCTGGGCTTGGGAGGAAGCGTGGTCTGTCGTAGGTGCCCTGTCTAGAAGGAGCAGACCATGTGTCTCCCTAGAGAAAGTCACATGACACCTGGTAGCTTGTACCAGGTACTNGGTGAATGTCTTTGAATGTGAGAATGTGAGCCTCAGGCTTCTCGGATTCACCTGCTCTTCACTAGTGAGAGCAGCTGCAGGTACAAACATACACACGTACAAATACATGTACACATATGGGTACAAGCACATACATCCATGTACTTGCACACATATGTACAAGCAAACAAGTGAACACATGTGTATACATACATATATGCACTTATCCACAATTCACANATGCTGACATATGTGCACACATACAAACATATACACNTGTATACACCTAGAAATACATGCACACACANACAGACACACAAGTGCACATATACACATGCCTGCATACACATAAGTACACAAATGTGTACACACTCAAACCACACATATACAGGTGTGTATATATAGTTATCCATACTACACACAAAAATATGTATATATTTATGCACATACACATGTACACACATATTAACAGGCATATACAGTCACACATGCACATACATACAGATACATACAGACAGACATATGTACACAGGTACATGTACATACATGGGTACACACATACAAACACACAGACACACATTTAAGTACACAGATATACACAATACACACATATATAAATATGTACATGCATTCACATACAAACATATGAATACAGATAAGCACACAAGCCTGTATGTGCATGTATACACATATATACAGATTTACACACACACATAAGTACATGTATATATATACACATGCTACACACTCATACACACATGTACATATGTGGGTGCAGACATNCACAGGCATGCATGTATACATGTGTATATCTACATATGCATATTTACAGATAAGTTATCTGTTTGTGTCCCCATTTTGTAGACCAAGTGACTCAAACACTAAGCATGGTGTTCACACCTGGTAAAGAAAAGTCTAGAAGCATCCTCCTGGGTCATTAGCATTCATGCAGGTCCTGGGGACCCAGAGACAATCACAGAGGCCACAGAAAATCACCCCAGAGAGGACAGGTCCTCTGTCATCTGAAAGCATGGCTCTCATCTGGATGTGAACTGACACTCTATGTCAGGTTTTATTTGAAGGAACAGTTCATCACTTCAGGAAACATCTGCATGTCTGTACAGCTGNTCCAGGAGGAGACATGAAGGCCTTCAGGGACAGGTCGGATGACAGTGTGGCACCTCATGAAGCCAAGTGGCAGTGGGACCCACAGATGTCATGCCACTGTCCTCCCCCGTGGGTCACACTCTGTCCGGAATCAGTTTTATTGGGTGCCCTGTGGCTGCTGATGCCCCGACGCCTTGGCCAGCCCAGCACACCCCCAGCTGCATGCATGAGATCTAATTTCATGTCGTTCCACATGGGGGTTCCTGGACCCAGCAACAGAGCTTGTGGGGCCACACTGAGGGTCACTCCACACTCCCTGTAGAGAGAGAGCTCTCTGCAGCACCCAACTGAGCCCTGCTGGGTGGGAAAGTGAACTGGACACCCTAAGAGCACTTGGGGNNTGCCGTGGAGAAACCCATGTCCCGTGTGAGGGGTCTGGGCAGAAACTAACCCATCCTNCACNTAGGAAGCTGNGGNGCAAAGGAGCACGGTGGCTTATCCTCGGGGTNCAGTNGGAANTGGCAGAGGNCAGTTTGGTCATCGAGCCCTTTATGCTTGGTCTCTGTCCTCCTGACCCTGCACCCCAACTTTGATAGACGCCTATCCCTAACCCAAGGATGTTTTTCCCATCACCTTGCGGCAGGTCCGCCGTTGTATCAAAAGTCACAGGCAGCAGTCAGACCCTGAATGTCGAGAGTTTCTCTCAGCATTGCTGTGGTGGACCTAGGCTTACCAAAGAGGAAACTGAGGAAGAGGGAGAGGACAGGACTCAGCTCAGGCCAGCAGTTGCTAGGAGCTCCCCTGGAGTTGAACCTGTGTCCCAGTGGCCACCTCCACTGCTGGTAGCAGGCTGTGGGCTTGCCCTGGGCTTGATTGGGTGTGTCTCCTCCATCTCAGTTCTACTGTTGCACTTGGGGTGTCCACACTGTTCACTGCCCACCCTGGGCNACCTCGAGCTGCAGGCTGCTGGTCAGGTGACATGAAGGGCTCCTGAGCAGGCTGAGTGCTGGCAGGCACAGCTGCTGCCATCAGCTCTCTCCCTACAGCTGTTAATAGGCATCATGGTGAAGTAGTCAGTGGTGGATGATGGGCTAGTGGTGGCTTTAAATGAAGAGACTGGGGAGTAGAGAGAGGGATAGACGGGTCATGGCTTATCGTGGGTGAGGCGAGAATAAACCAGGAGAGGCCATCAGAGGGAAAGGCAGAGTGAAGATTTTAAATCTATTGTNCATGCTGGAGANGTAGCTCAGAGCAGAGTTCCATCCTAGGACCCAGTGTAACATAAGCACNCGTCTGGGAGGTGGAAACAGACAGAGCAGAAGTTCAAGGTCCATCCTCAGCTACANAGTGAGTGCCAGGCCAGCCTGAGCTACATTAGCCCCTGTCTCAAGAGTAATAGATAGATAGATAGATAGATAGATAGATAGATAGATAGATAGATAGATAGAGGATTGGCTCAGAATTGTCTCCCAGGCATACTCCTACAGAAGCTGGGACAGTGACTCACACAGGCTGAGTGAAGAGTAAGTGCAAAGGTCCTGTGGTAGGGAACATACTGTGAGAGAAAGTGGAAAGGCACTGTAGGTCATTGTAACCATGACAACCTATCTTCTACCNAGTTCTACAGGGAATCTCTGGGCAGCAGAGGAGCAGGTTCCTATNGCCAGGCTGCCCTGGCTGTCCCAGGTGATGTCACTCCCTCAGCATGGTTTGTGGCTGCCATCCTCTTAGTGAGTGCCCCCAACATTGCCATGATGATTGAGGGAGGAACGTGACTCTCACTGTGGGTTCAGAATCCTGCAGCCTGGAGCTTCTCTTGAAAGAGCCCTGGGAACTTCCTTGAAGGACAGCTGCCCTTCCCTGCAGGGGAGATGCTAAGGGAGGTAGCCTGGTTACAGGCAGCCCGGGATGAAATGGAAGGATGCCAGGAGCACTGAGTGGAATGGGGGAAGGGCAGGGAGCCCAGGGGAGGGACTGAGGCCACCACAAGTCACTGTGCATTACCTGTACCTGAGGCTGGACAGTTGGAGTGAAGGGCGGCCAGAGTTTGCCTCTCACCTGTATGTAAGGCCCTTGCACCAGGAAGATAGCCCTAACTGCTGGGCTCACTCCCAAACCCAGACAGAGAGCAAGGGCTTCCAGAAAGGGGGTGCTCCGAGGAGGAGGAGGAGGAAGAGGAGGAGAAGGAGGAGGAGAAGAAGGAGGAGGAGGAAGAGGAGGAGGAGGAAGAAATAACAGAGGGTAAGAGCCCACTGGCAATCTACTGGAGGAGACAGCCCTCAACCCTGGGAAATCCCAGTGTAAACAAAGAGGCATGGCCTCACCTGCCCTTTGTGCCTCTGCCCTCCTCCTAACAACCCCAGGGGGCTTCAGGGGGCTTCCCAGCTGAGGTTGGAGCTTGCTGCTGGTCACTGAAACCGAGTTTCTCCTAAGTGGCTCATCAGGGTCTGTGTTTAAATTCAAAAGAAGAACATGGGAGTAGAAAGAAAACAGGCCAGGTGGAGCCCAGTAGGGCACTGGGCAGGTGGGCAGCAGGTGACGTCCTCTGGAGCTAACAAGCGAGGGATCCTTCCAAAACCACAGGGGACGGGGTGAGTCCTTGTACATGTCCCCTTCATTCCTGGTCACTAGTCCCTGCATGTGGGCGCTGGAAAGAAGGAGTCATTTGCTCTCTGGCCTGGCCTGCAGCCCCTTACCCATCTCACTGGCTGTCAGCCATTGGTCCTCATTGGTCCTGTGCAGTTNAAATCCCAGAAAGTCACCACCCACCCCACCTCCACGCCATGGCAGGGTCCCACTGTTCTCCCATTTCTCAGAAGAGGCAACTGAGGCTCAGAAGTACAACATCCCTTGCCCAAGGCCACCCAGAGGATAAATAGCCTGGAGCCTGAATCCCAGCTAACTCCAGACATCTCCCCTTCTGACTCAGCCAGAGATGAGAAATGACACCTCTTCCAGGAGCTTCTCTTTGGTTGAGGACTCAGGGGAAGATGCTATGTCCCTCATATATTATTTTTATATCCAAACAAATATGGATTGATGGCAGAANGGGAGGATGAAAGTTTCATAAATTTTAGAGAGAAATCTCAAGGCCTTTGACGAAATCTCTGGCCATTTCAGATTGTATTCAAGCCACCTGCCCTTCCTCAGAGGGGCAAACAGAGGACCCAGAGAGCAGAAATGTCCAAGCCATCAGCTTCCCGGGGCAAAAGCTGGTCAGAGACTCTGAGACACAGCAAACACATGACGGGGTGTGGAGGAGANCCCCGACACAGCAATCCTGTGANCCATGGTGGGGGAACCTGGACAAAATGGCAAACATCCCAGCAAGTCTTCACCCCTGGCTTGCAGGTACCATCATCAAGCCTGCAATAAGCCTAGCAAGGACAGGAGGAGCTTCCTCCCATAAGGACCATGTGGCAAACCTGGGACCAGACACTGGGGGAGAAACTCCCAGAGAAGAGCCACGATGGAGCCCATCCAGTAGGCAAGAGTGCAAACAGAGAGAGAGAGAGAGAGAGAGAGAGAGAGAGAGAGAGAGAGAGAGAGAGAGAGAGAGAAGAGAGAGAAGCCCAGCCCAAATGTCAGTATCAGAGAGAGAGGGATGGGTGAGAGACTGGGACAGGAGACCCCCCCCTCCCCGAGACAGGGAATAGGTTACACACCATCTATACTTACAAACATAAAACTACATATTTGCTTCATTTTGCTTTCTTGTCATGCTTGGGGTGGAACTTGGGGCTTTGCACAGCCTAGGCAAGTGCTCTACCCCTGAGCTACACCCAAGCCCCACATGGATGTATTTTGGAGATACACAGTCTGAGTTCCATGGAGACAGAGAAATTCTTGGATAGGCTGAGCCAGTTCATACCAGCAGCAGCTTGTTCATGACATTAGAAACTGTCTGAAATGAGCCCGATGGGAGAATTTATACCNGGACAAGGGACGGGCTGCCCATGAGCTCACACTGACTGCAGAGAACCTCTGTGTAGAGAGGCCTGCACCTGCTACCGTGTTTTGTTCAACTACAGCTATCAAGTGGCCCCAGAAGCATCTGTCACCTTAGTGACACATGGCTGTCCCAACATGCNTGAGGCTGCTCTGGGTTGCTCTCACAGCGGCAAAGTGGCCTAACGAGGTGGATCTCAGAATGTTTCCCCATCATTCAGCGACATGCACGGCTGTGTGTTTATGTTCCTTGGAGAGATTCTATATGTAATAGACAATGTTTGGATAATGAGGAGACAAATTACATATGCGTGTACCATAGGAGATAGATAATTTATGCCTGACTGAACTTTATACAGTTGCTGTTTTTCAATTGTTTGGGCTACTGATAAAAGGTAATTTTGTATGGTTATATGTATGGGGGAGTTTTGTGTGTGTGTGTGTGTGTGTTACCTTATGTATGTGTTTGTATGTATGTGTGTGCATGTCTATTGGCTTTTGTTTGTATACATATATGTAACTAGGTATATGTATGTATGATTCTATGTATATTTGTATATATGCATGCATATGGATGTGCATGCTTCTATGTGTACATGTATGTATGTGTACATGTATATGTGTATACATATATATGCATATAGGTGTGAATGCATGTGTGTGTGTGAGTCTCTGTATGTGTTCTGACTCAAATGTACTCCATCAGAGAGGAGACCAAGAGGTCTGGGTTCCCAAAACAATTCAACCACTCCCCAGCTGTGTGGCCTTAGCAAATGGCCTGCCCTCTCCAATCTTGTTTTCCTGCTATGAACTTGAGGGCCCTGAAGCCCACCTCTAAGTGTGCTGAAGGGACCCCAGGCAGGAGAACATGGCTCAGAGTTGAGGCCAGGCAGGTCCTCTAAGAACCTTCTCCAGCCAGCAGCAGCCCCTGACCACTCCTCTGTGGCTCAGTTGGTCCTGGGGAGCCAAGAGGAAGCACTGGGTCCCCAGCAGTCTCCCACTGTGGTTGCTAGCTCTCTCTAAGGAAGCATCTCCACCCCAGGTCCCTGCAAATCTCCCGTTGGCTCCCCACCCCACCCTACCCCCACCTTGTCCTCAAGCTCAGAGGAATGAGGCACCAGCTGACAGATTTCTCATCCCATGCAACTCTGCATCTGGCTGGAAAATGACCTGCTGGGCCATCAATCAACCGACAGTGACTGGCGCCTGTCCCTCAGTAGATTCATCATCAGCCCCTGGTCACCTGTCTCCCATGTCCTGCCAGAAAACTCTCCAGGGAAGGGCCTTTCAGCAGGAGTGGCCAGCATCTGAGCAGCGATCCAGCTCCAGTGCTGCTGGGTGTCCCAGCCAGGCTGTACCTGCTCTGGGCCTTGGCTTCTGTCCTGTGTGTTTANCTTAAAGATGTTCTGAAAGTCAACTGACAATAAAGCGGGAAACGGGCCAGGCAATGGGAGCAGCTGGAGACGGGTCCCATGCACAAGACTCTTGCATGGTTACCAGGCAAGCAGCCCAGAGTCACACTCTAGCTCCGCAGCCTGTGGCCAAGCTACCGAACCTCTCGAAACTTCAGTTTCCTCTCTGGTACAGTAGGACTCACACCAGCCCCTGGGGTTCCCATGAAGATTTAAAACAGAAAAGGAAAAACAGGAGGGTAAGCCCCATCTTTATAGAGTGCTGACTACAAACCCTGCCCCACCTCAGGGCCTTTGCACCTCCACTTTTTCCCACAACAGAGGAGGAAACTGAGGCCTGTAGAGGTTGAGTGACTTGCCCAAGGCAAATGGCAAACTCACAGTATGGCTTCAGACAGTGTAGCTCACGTGTTCACCATACCCCAGGCCTGGGAAAGGTCTGAGCATGTGCATAGTAGGTACTCTGTCCCTGTCACCTATTAGAGTCTCATTGTTAACTATTCACTTATCTTTCCTAAGCTAAACAGACCCTCTGGACTGGGGCCTCCTGGATTAGCCTCTGTGCTTTGGACTGAGCTGTGGAAAGAAAGAGAGAGAGAGAACAAGAGAGAGGAGAGAGAGAGAGAAAGAGAGAGAAAGTGGTGTGCTATGTCTGTCTGTGTGTGTCTGTGTGTTTCTGTGTGTGTGTCCGTGTATCTGTGTGTGTGTGTGTGTGTGTGTCTATGTGTATCTGTGTGTGTGTGTGTGTGTCTGGGTCTGTGCGTGTGTGTTGATAGAGGCTGATAGTGGGTGTCTTCCTTGATGGTTCCCTATTTTGTTTTCTGAGCCAGGGTCTCTCACTGAACCCAGAGCTCACCAAATAGGCTGGACAAACAAGCTGCAGGGACTCACCTGTCTCTACCTCCCTGACACTGAGATTCCCTGCACATGCCACCCAACTTAACTTTTATGTGGCTTCTGGGGGATCAAACTCAGGTCCCTGGGCTTGTGTGGCAAGTGCAGTGCTTACTGAGCCATTTCTCCAGCCTCAGTGGTACCTTTAAAGGCAGACCTGAACCTGTACAGCTCAACGTCCTTCGCTGTGTGGGGACAGTTGAGGCTGCATGGAGATNCAAGGGAGAAAGCTAAGAGGGAGTGGCAACAGGTCANNNGTGTGGCTCAGCCTCACAGGAGACAAGAGAGGGAGGAGCCTCCAAGGTCACAGCAAACTGACTGAGGCAGGAGGGAAAGAATGTGAGTTCTGTCATATCTGGGAACTAAACATGATGTCTCCATTGNCCAGGATACCTTCTGTGTGACCTCGGGGAGGTGAGCTGATCTCTCTGGGCCTAACTTCATCATGAGTCAACTAGGGCTCTCAATGCCAACTTTGAGAAGCTGTGATGCCCAAAAGTACCTGGCACAGAGCAGACATTCCGTAACGGGTAGCTGTCGACGTTTATTATTTTGCTTGGGCAAGCTGCTGCTTCTCGGCCAATTANAGTCAACCTGCTTCAAACTCAGCAGCTGTNGGCCAAAATCTGTCTGGCTGATCTCAGCACACCCAGTGGCTTCTGGGAGAGCTAGTTGAGTTTCACTTGCTGGTTATTGGCATAGCGTCCAACTGCTCAAATCCAGCCTGGCCAGCAGGCTTGTCAAAGGGCCCATCTCTGAGCTGAACAGTGTGGGCATGCAGAGGCCAGTTGGCGGCACGTCTGCAAACAGCCAGGTGCAGGNTGGGAGTCAAGCTCTTTTCTTTGTCAACAAGGGTCTGGCTTGGACTATACCTGGCTCAGCTACCACGGTGGCTAGCATGAAGATGATGATGGCTGGACACCCAGTTCCAAGCCTGTCTTTGTAATAGAGANGTTGGTANCATGCTGTGGGGATGTAGGAAGATGTGAGCCCTGTAATGATGCCAGAATGTTCCCTGGGAGGTAGAAGAACCTTAGGGGGCTCTGGGAAAATTACCAGAAAAGGCCAAGTCTGTTCTGACCAGACCCCGCACCCTGGAAGAGCTTCTGTCCCCTGCCATCATGCATGGAAAGATGCAGCAAAGATATGGATGTGGAGCAGAAAGGACATGAATAGGAAGGAAGTCACATGCTCAAGGCTCTATCAGAGGGGTCCAGGAGGGAGAGGGCCTAGCAGGAGGCCTGGGAAGCAGCATTGGGTTTTTTTGGTTTTGTTTTTTGCCTCCTCTGCTGTGTGATCTTGTGTTTTCTGTTTGCCCTCTCTGGGCCTCTTATGTCTAATTTGAGACACAGAGAGTTACAGTGGTCATGAAGCAAATAAGACCAATGGTTGGGCTGGGCTCACTATAGTGCCTGGACCTTGGTGGCCCCCCTAAAATAGTTGCTGGATAGATGTACTTCTCCATCCTTTCTGGTTCCATCTCATCTTCCCAGAGATGTACACTGTGGGTGAGAAGTGCTCTGAGTGGTTACAGACAGATGCTGGTACAAGTAACAGCTATTGTGTCTCTAATGTTAAAGAACATTGATTTCTAGCCTCTCCTGATCCTAATGAGGCAGAGGTGGCAGAGCTACTGTTACTCACCAACCCTCACTGGACCTGCTTGCAGCCCTGTGCAGCTGATGGCCACCACAGGTAGCAGGACTAAAGACACCTGCAACGTGGGCCAGGGGATGGGGGAGATGGGATCCATGGAGACAGCACCCTTCTCTTTGGGGGAACATGACTGGCTGTGATATGTTTTATGAAGATGCTCATCTAGACATTGATGTGAACTCCCCTGATGTCATTTAAGTACCAATGCAGTCAATCCAAAGGAAAATGACTGGAGGAGGAAAGGGCATCCTGCAGGTGGGATTTAGAGGTGGTCCTTCTGACTGGTGGTGCATAGGAAGCTGCTCAGAGGGAGGAGACTCAATTTTTAATCCAGGGGACCCATTAGTCTAGTGACAGAGATGTGGCTCTGCCCTAAGTAGTCTCCAGCCTGGCAAAAATGAAAACACTTTACAGAGACACTTGTGTCCATCAATCTATCTGACTATGGAAATAATGGATTCCCCCACCCCCATTCCCCAAAATGAGAATTTCCCCCAGAAATCTTACATTAGGAGAGGAAAAGCCTCAGCCAGCTAGAGAGGAAACTCCTCTGCCAGAGANAGGTTCATTTCTAGGAGAGTGATTGCCTCTAAGAGGGAGGATGGTAGGTGGGACCACAGCTTAACCTGGACTGCATTCATCTCGCTCTGCTTCCTGACTGTGGAAGGGAAGCAATGTGACCAGCTGCCTCACACTCCTGCTGTGATACCTTCCCCACCATGATGGACTGTGCACCCTCAAACCATGAGCCAGAATCACTCCTTCCTCCTTTAAGTTGCTCTTGTCGGGGGTTTGGTTACAGCAAAGAGAAAAGTAACAGACACAGGGAATCAGTACCAGGAGTGGGGTTCACTGCTGTGATGAGCCTGGCCATGTGGCCCCACAGGCCACTGAACTGGTTTGTAGAAGGAATGTGGGAGAGCCTGGAGCTGTGGCNNTAGAAGCCCCAGAGTGCTGTAAACAGAGCTGGGTGGGCCATTCTGGTGAGTGTAGGAAACCAGAATACCAAGGGAAATGGAGAGTAGAGGCTCAGGAGGTTGGAGGGCCTCTCTCAGGAACTGTGCTAGAGGCCATGCACAGCACATTCTAGTCAAGAATCTGGCTGTATGATGCTTGTACCCAGAGAACCTGAGTAAAGCTGATAGAACCATTCTATTGCTGTAGGAGACACCATAACCAAGGCAACTTATAAAAGGAAGCATTTAGTTGGGAGTTTACTTACAGTTTCAGAAGGTTAGTCCGTGATTATTATGGCAGGAAGCACATAGGCATGTCTGGAGCAGTAGCTGAGAGCTTTATGTCCTAATCAGCAGGCAGCCCGTAGAGAAAGAGACACTAGGCCTGGTGCGGACTTTTGAAAACTCAAAGCCCATCCCCAGAGATGCACATCCTCCAACAATGCCATGCCTCCTAATTCTTCCCAAACAGTTCACCAACTAGGGACTAGGCTTTTAAAATGTATGAGCCCATGGAGGCCATTCTCATTCAAACTGCAGGACCTAAGTTTGAATCCCCAGATCCTACACAAAGCTGGCTACTATAGTGTTCTAATGGTGAGATGGGAGACAGAGAACTCCAGAAGTTTCTGGATTACACAGCAGTAAGAGGACTCTTGTCTCAGACAAGGTGGATGGTAAAGACCAACACCCAAGGCTGTTTTCCAGTTTCCACACATGAGCCACGGCACGTGTTGCTTTGGAATAATTCTCTGTGGAATAATTCTCTGTACACTTTGAATAAGTATTACTCTCATTGGTTAATAAAAAACTGACAGGCCGGTAGCTGGGCAGGAAGTTAGAGGAACTGAGAATGATGGGAAGAGAAAGGGTGGTGTCAGGAGGGACACCAGCCAGATGCAGAGGAAGCAAGATGAGAATGCCATACTGAGAAAAGGTACCAAGCAATGTGGCTAAACATAGATAAGAATTCTGGGTTAATTTAAGTATAAGGGCGAGTTAGTAATAAGCCCGAGCTATTGGCCGAGCATTTATAATTTATATTAAGTCTCTGAGTGATTATTTGAGAGTGGCTGAAGGATGGGGCAGGACAGAGAAAGCCTCCATTTACAAAGTGTGTCCACCCTCACACATAATCACATAGTCACACGCACACACACACACACACACACACACACATACACACACACACATACACACACACACATACATACACACAC
>LZPO01107921.1:69365-87174 GCA_001675575.1 Neotoma lepida
AATAGAATAGAAAAAGTCACTGTTATCTTGTAAAATTTACCCTGGGGTGAGAGGACCCGTGAGGCTCCTGAGTAGGGCCCCGAGCCTTGCTCTGGTTCCCCCAGGAGTTAGGCCAGNAGGTACTAGGTGGCAGCTGCCCAGATTATCCNATGCTATGNGTACTTCGTGCACTGAGGGTCTGGATGCTTGTCGCTGCTCTGGAAGAACCTGGGTGCTGGCTCACAGGAGCTGGGTCTGTCCCCCGAGACCTCCTAGNCTGCAAGGGACAAAGCCCAGATCTGAAGCAGGTTTCCAGAGGTGGGAAACTGACTTTAAGCCAAAGAGCCTGTTGTCTCCTGCATCTCCCTGGGTGCTGACTTCCTCCAGAGCAGTTAACCTTCCTAGTTCTGCAACCCTTTAATACAGTTCCTCATGTTGTGGTGACCCCCAACCATAAAATTACTTCCTTGCTATTTGTGCCTGTAATTTTGCTACTGTTACGAATTGTAATGTTAATGTAAATATCTGATATGCAAGATATCAACAGGCAACCCCTGTGAAAGGGTCACGACCTACAGGTTGAGAACCATTTCTCTAGGTACTGTGGCGGGATGCTCTAGGCTGGTTCTCTGCTGCTGCCCCTCTGTCTCTGGNTTGTGTGGGTGATCCCCTTTTCTACCTATGGGATGCTCAGACTTGCCACTCCACTCCTTGCCCAGAACTAGAGAGCAGATGGCTCAAGAACTTATTAACAGAGACTGAGGCCACTCCTGAGGCCACTGGCACAGTGGAGGCTGCTGGGGAGTTGGTAAACAGGACCCAGTCACCTGCTGCCACCTGCTGGGGACAGAGGCATGGAGGCTGTGCCTCTCCTTNCAACAACAGTCAAGGGCCTAGTCACTCAGAGGCTGCCTGACTTGGTTTTGTCTGTCCCTCTAGCAGGTGAAGTCGATAGAGTGGGCTTACCTTGTCACGCTGGTCACTAGATCCCAAGCACAGATCTGCACCTGCCTTGTCGTGCTATTCACTCTGTACCTTCTAGCTCAGTCGCTGTCCAGCCCACTCACAGGAAAGGAGCCGAGGCTCTGGGGAACAGCTTCTGAAGGGGCAGAAAGGGGTGGGCTGGATTGTTCTCTGCACAGGTGGCCTCTGGGGAACCTTGCCTGGAACCGGCTGCTGTTGGAAAGACTGCTCTATTCAAATGCAAACGAAACAGTGTCTTGCTTGCCTCTGGGAGAATTCTCTCCAAAGCCGGGCCCTCCAGACAGGGGTATGGCTGGGTCTGGCTTCACTGGCTCTTGGGCTGGGGCCCCAGAAGCATGTCCCCACCACGCCTCCTTCCCTCACTGTTTACGANGCTTATGTNCTGTCACAGCCATCTGCTCATTTTCTAGCTTCAGCTCTGACTCTATCTCTGACATATTACCCACAGGGCAGGGACTGTCTCCCTTGTCCACTGCACTACTCCCAACTCCCAGTGAGTACTCAATAAATGCATGGTGAATTAATGAATAAGTCAACTAATCAATTGAGCAATCAATCATGAAGTTGACTTTTTTTNAAAAGAGGTTCTGAGTCCAGAGTTGCCACAAAAAGCCAGTATCAGTATTCCACAAGAGAACTCCCTGCATGGCTTAGCCATATGGTTGGTCAATAAACCCTCACAGGGCTTGATCATATACCTCGCTCTATGATGCAGCTGAATATCCACCTTGTCCCCTGAGCTTGATGTCCTAAAGAGATGTTGGCAGCAGCGGATAAAGCGCGGTTGTCCCCCGGGCTCCACGCAGATGAGTGTCTCCGCCAGCACCGCCCTGTGCACTCTTCCCCAGGTGTGATAGTTGGTACTAATTGTCAACTTGACAGAAATTAGAATCTCCTGAGAGATGAGCCTGTGGGCATGTCTGTGGGAGTTTATCTTGATTACATCAATTGAGGTAGGAAGACCCATCCACTGTGGGTGGCACTATTCCCTAGGCAGGGGATTCTGCACCCTATAAGGGAAGGAAAGTGAGCTGAACACTAGCATTTGTTCATTTGTTTCTCTCTTCCTCTGATCAGGGATCAGTGTGACCAGATGCTTCAAGCTCCTGCTGCCTCGACTTCCCCACCCTGATGGGTTGTGCCTTGAACAGAGAGCTGAAATAAGTAAAGCCCTTTCTCCTTTGTTTTTGTCTGAGTTTTGTTTTGTTTGGGTTTGGAGCTTGTTGTTTGAGACAGAGCCTCACTAGGTAACACTGGCTGGCCTCGAAGTCACAGGAAACCACCTGCCTCTGCCTCCTGAGTGCTGGATTTAAAGGTGAGCGCCACCACATTCAGCTTGTCAGAGTATTTTGTCACAGCAACAGTGAAAGAAACTAAGACATTAGGTTAAGGGGACCCACTCATTCATTCATTCATTCATTCATTCATTCACTCACTCATTCATTAACTCTTTAACCTTTGCTCACTGTGGAGTAGGAAAGCAGTTAGCCCTCTGGACTTGGGCTCAGATCCTGCCTCTGACACCGAGGACATCATGACTGTCAGCCATCTGTCTAGATCTCAGTCTCCCAACCCGCAGTTAGGGAAAACAGTTTTTGTCTCACTTGTGGGGTCACTCTGAGGAAAAGGCATCAAAACGAACTTGTCNTGGTGCTTGGTACCTACCATGAGAGTTGGTCACTCTTGTCAAGATGTCTACAAGCTGCCCAGCTGGGTCCTAGTGTGCGTACAGGATCCAGACACTGCCCACTCCCAGACACACACAGAACCACAGGACCAAGGGACAAGTGTCACCGGACAGAAGTGCAGAGAGGCTCAGGGAACAGTGGACTTTCAACTCACCCTAGGACCACAGCTGGACCCCAGAGTCCCCACACCTGCTAAGCCAGGTCAAATCACACACCCATAACCTCATCTTATTTCTGTATACATACATATATATGTGTATATATATATATATACACATACATACACATTACATATACATACATATGTATGTATACACACACACACACACATACACATATATATTTATATCAAGCATAAGTGGGGATGCAGGCCTGGATAGCCAGTTGGCCTCTTCCCATTCCCCACTGGCTCTGAGTTTGCTGAAAGGAATCAGTCACTGTCTCTCAGGGAAGGAGGGGACAGAGAGTGCAGGCTGCAGTCAGGAGAACAGACCTCTCTTGCCCAGCTGGCAGACCCCAGAGAGATGCCAAACCCTCTTCAGCTCAGAGCCTGGGGCCCATAGGGGTCAGGCCTTCAAGTGCAGAGGCACCAGCCAGCTTCCCCTCCCCTCTGTGGTTCCCTGCCCATTTCAGATGCCAATCAACTCCCCAGCACAAATGGGGAAACTGAACCTCAGGAGGCCCAGGGATGGGGACTTGCCAAGATCACCGGTGAGGCCTGTACTGCAGTCCNCTGGGCCACCCTGGTGGTCTCCCCAGAATTTGAGCCTCAGCCCCGCTCTCAGCCCAGCCGAACCAGAGCCTTGACTCTGCTGCCCTCTAGTGGCTACAACATCAGGTCTGTTTGCAGGTCCCTAGCTGAACCTAAAACAAGTTCAACAGGAAGGAGGCTGAGCCCAGGGGTATTAACATGGGAAAAAAAGCCACTTTCCCCAACACAAACTGGAGAGAGGCCCCAGGGAAAACCTTGGGGGCTAGGCAGCGCAGGGTGGGAAGACATGGAAGAGCCTTGGTCAGACACTCGGACTCTGGGTAAGCTCAGCGAGGCTGACTACAAAGGACCCATGCCCTCTGTTCTTCTCCCAAAGTGCAAGCCAGTGTCTCCTTTCTTACATCCACCTGCCATGCTCCTGTCCTGACCCACAGAACACAGTAGCAATGCGCATGGGTCCCAAGGCTAGGTCTTAAGAGAGCATGCACCACTGCCTTGGCCTTCTAGAACAGCTGCTAAGCTCAGCTGCCCATTACCTGTTCTAGATACCACAGATACAACGCTCCATCCAGGTGACCTCAGCTGGAGCCCAGAGCTGACAGGATAGAAAGCCTCCTGTGTTTGGGGATATTCGATCACATTGTGAACCCTGAGTTTCCATTTGCATTAATTAAATAAAATTAACCTTGGGTCAGGAGGCTGAGTTAACAACTAGTTGACAGAAAGTAATCATAGAGCATCAGAGGGCACCTGGAAGAGATAGACACACAGGAAGAAGTAGGGAGGGATTCAGAGTGACAGTTTTGTTTTTGTTTGTTTGTTTGTTTGGCAGAGTGGAAGGATGCTCTTTTTGGGAGATGTCAGCAAGGAGAGAAGGTTAGCTAGTTGCTAGTCAACCTCTCTGAGTTAGCTTTTCACCCCAGCCTTTGAATCTCGAGTCTTATTTATAAANAGGATGATAGAGATTTAGTTAAAAACCACCTTTAGTGGCAGCGGCAGAGCCAGTGCCCACAGGAACAGAATTCCCACCAGGCTGCAGCCTGAGCAGCTGGCCAGCCATGAGAGGCCACAGTGATGGAAGCCACTTTGGGCCAGAAACAAGTAACCCAAATAGGGCCTACCCCTCAGCATCCATGTGACTGTGGGCTGGTCACTTAGCCTCTCTGAGTGTGAGTTTCTGTACAAGGTAGGTGTACCAGCTAGAGTAACTGCAGGATTGAGTGAGGAATAGATGGCATGTGACATACTGACCACACAGACCCGATAGTAGCTGGTACGAGCTAAACAATGAGCAGCTCTGGGCAGTGTGTCAGCACTGTGCACCTCACCTCCCTTAACCCTATGACGGTCTCATCTGGGGTCAGTACTCAGTTTCACAGGTAGAATGGCAGTTTAAAAAACTCCCAAATCACAATGTAAGAAACTGAGATATGGAGAAAATAGGTGATTTATTAGGGTAGCAAAAGAGCTAGGATCCAAATCCTGTGATAGAGAAAGCATATGATAAAAGCTAGCTCATCATCTTTACCACCATCTTCATCATATATCATCATCACCTTCTTCTCCATCATCTCCCCCATCCCCATCATCTTTGCCATCACCATCATCACCACAGAGAGCAGCATCTTCACCACTATCATCAACATCTCCACCATCATTGCCACATCACCATCATCAGCATCACTTGTACTATCATGATCATCATTACTATTAATTATCACTACCTTCATCTCCACCATCATCATCATCATTATCTCCAACACCAGCAACATCAACAACAACANCACCATCTCCACTATCTTTGCTATCATCAACACCAGTATTGCATTTTCTCCACCATCAACTTTATCTCCATCATCATCACCACCATCCCCATCAACATTACCACCATCACCATAATCTTCACCATCATTTTCATCAACATTACCACCATCAGCAGCAATAACACCATAATCACTATTATGATCATCATCACATCCATCATTGCCATCATCATCATCATCTCCACCATCATCACCATATCCATCATTACCATCATCACCATTATCATCCTCATCACCACATCCATCATCACCATCATCATCATCTCCACCATCATCACCATCACCATCATCTCCACCATCATCACCATCACCATCATCTCCACCATCATCACCATCATCTCCACCATAGTCACTATTATCATCAACATCATTATTGTGTGGAGTGATGCACATATATCAAATTACAAGTATTGAGGTCAGAGATTNACTAGTAAGAGCTGGTTCTCGTCTTCTACCATGTGGGTCCCAGAGGTTGAATTGATCACCAGGTTTGGTGACAAGCATCTTTACCAGCTGAGCCATTTTATTAGTCCTAAAATTTCCATTTTAACTGAGAGGTGACACTTGAGAAAAATTTGAAGGAAGTAGTGGGTGGTCCTAGCACGTGTGAGGGTAGATAATACCTGTGCAAAGGTCCTGGGGCAGGAAAGAACCATCACCATCCACAGTGGCAAGAGGTAGGGTGATGGGAACAAGGGTGAACTAGGGACAGGGTATTGTAAGGACACTGGCTGTCCTCTAGGGGGCACTGAAGTGCCAGACAGAATCTGGTTCAGGCTCCTCCTGGCTGCAGTGTATGAACAGAATTGTATGAGGAGGGAGGAGGCAGAGAGACCACAGAGTAGGCCACTCAGCAATCCAGGGCTGACATGTGGGGCTCAGAAGAGGGATTCCAGGGAAGGCGAGCATAGCACTCCCACCTCCCTACTCTTGCCTCATTTTACCTCTGAGTTAGCTGAGGCTGGGAACCCAGCTCCTTAGGGAAGCCATCAGTGGTTTCTAGAAGCATCCAAAGAGGAGCCAGGGACCCAGGTCGAGGGCAGCTAAGGAGAAACCTTTTGCCCAGAACCCCATAAAATGAACCAGAGCATGAACTGATGGTCTGTTAACAGCCTGGAGCCCCCAGCAGCCTGTCTCGGCAGTTTATAAACTCATAAACACCGTGGTCACAGCCACAGAAATGACCTCCTTCAGCTGAAGATGAATGGGCTTGCCTGGGGACAGAGACTCCAGCTGTGGGGATCCCCTGAGCTGGGGTATCACTTGGCCAACTGTGATTGGCCCCTTCCTCTCTCACCCCTGGACCAGGCCCCAGGCTACACAGCAGCCTCAGAGCTTTGTCCCCACCTCCCTTACTCTCNTAANCACGACAAGGGAAGGAAATGTGTGGCTTTTTACAGCCCAGCATCCCCATGAGATTGAATCACAGCTCCATCTTACTCACTGATGGGCCAACTAAAGCCAAAGTCCTGAAAGACTCGGTCCCAGGTCATCTGAGAGGTGACATTCAAACCCAGGAGAGATGGCCAAGCTGGTGCCATTAAAAGCCACAGGGCATCCACACACGTGCTTGTTCTGCAAGCCTGCTTATGTGGACAGATAGATGTATCAGGAAGGCACTGACATGGGGATGCTAGTGTCCTCCCGACTAGTCCCTGGCATGAGTCTATGTGTGGTTTACAGGGACATCCTGTAGCTAGAGCTCAGGGTACNACCTGTGGCCCTCCCTCCAGCTTGCCTTTGCCACTGTTGAGTGACTTGTCACACATCTTATCCTTACCAACAGTGCTACACCAGACCCACACTCAACCACTTCACAAATTATATGTTCCTTTTCCTGCCTTGGTCCCAGGAGTGGCTGGGAGATGCCCGACACCCCAGTACCTCACCAAACCCCACATAACCCCATGAACCATGGGGTTTTAGAGGGAAGTGTGGACGTTCATCAGTCCAGCTCTTTGTGATGTAAAAGGGGAAACTGAGGTCTGCTTCTCAGCACCACAGACTTGGTACTGGAAAGAATACCCTTAGAGCATGCTCACCTAGCCAGGCCACANCACGTCTTGGTTGTGACCAGGTGACCAGGTCCCCTCAGCAGGTGACACTGGGATCAAGGCCTGGATTCAGATCCCACCACCTCTACCTAGCTCTGCTCTCTTGCACAAGTTACCCACCAACCCANTGCCTCAGCCTGGGTGGGGTGATGACACCAGGTGCCTTCTCAGCAGGATTTTGACTTCCAGGAACCAGAAACCCAGCTCAATCGGAAACCCAGCAGAAGGAACCATGAAGCAGACGTGGTGAGGTCTGAGTGGGCAAGGACTGCACAGCCCTAATGCCAAGAATCTGTTGCTTCCTCCNTGCTCTCTGCCCTGCCCTAGAGCTGCTGTATTTGCTGCTCTTCTCATAGCTATGACAAAATACTTGACAAGAAGGAGTTTAAGGGAAAAAACAGTTAATCAAATTCACAAGTCAAGGATGCACATCCCGTTACACCAGTGAAGACACCAGTGGTGGGAGGAGGAGGCCAGTGATCACACTGCATCTGCAACCAGAAAGCATCCGAGGTGACTCAGATGGGGCCAGAGGCACCCTCATTCACACCCTGCAGGAATGGAGGGTGCTTGTGTGCACATGTAGTTAACGTCTGACCACCCCAAGATGGGCCCCTTTGTCAACACAGGCGTAGGCATGAGTGAATGTTCCACAGAGTGACTAACTAAAGGTGGCTTCTGGGAATGAGAGTGTGATGGGAATGTCTTTCTAAAAATGTGTTGCTCTGATTGGTTGATAAATAAAGCTGTTTGGCCAATGGTGAGGCAGAATAAGGATAGGCGGGACATTGGAACTAGGGGAAGAGAAGCAGAGAGCAGAGACGCCATGCCGCCATCTAAAAAGCAGCAGCATGTAACGGCACACAGGTAAAGCCACGTGGAACACGTGGCGACAGAGATTTATAAAATGGGTTAATTTAAGATGTAAGAGCTAGCTAGCGAGAAGCCTGCCAGNGCCATAGTTTAAAAATGATATAAGCCTCTGTGTGTTTATTTGGGTCTAAGCGGGCCATGGGAGCCGGGCGGGGAAACCGGACAAACTTTCGTCTACAAGAGTGTGTGTTGGTGTGAAGAAGAACGGCCCCCATAGGCTCATATATTTTAATACTTGGTCGTTCTCCAGCACTGTGCTAATAATGGACTAGACCTCTGAAACTGTAAGCAAGCCCCAATTAAATGCTTTCCTTTATAAGAGTTGCTGTGGTCATGATGTCTCTTCACAGCAATGACTAAGACAGAAGTTGGCTGTCATCAGAGAGGCTTCACCTAGCAATTGATAGAAACAGCAGAGACCCACAGCCAAATATTAGGNATAACTTGNAGAATTCTGCAGAAGAGGAGGAGGAAGGATTGTAAGACCCAGTGTTAAGGGCACCACAAGAAAACCCACAGAACCAACTAACCTGGACTCTTGGGGCTCACAGAGACAGAACAGACAACCAGGGAGCCTGCATGGGACTGACTTAGGTGCTCTGCATATTTGTTACAGTTGTGTAACTTGGTCTCCTGTGAGACTTCTAAGTGGGAGGGGCTGTCTCTGACTCTGTTGCCTGCTTTGGGGACCCATTCTCCTACCAGATTGCCTCATCCAGCTTTAATAGAAGGTGACTAGTCTCACTGCAACTTTTACCATGGCTGGTTGATGTCCATGGTAGGCCTGCCTGTATCTGAAGAGAAACAGTGGAGGAATAGTGGATGAATTGGGGGATAGGGGAGATGGGGAGAGGAACCAGAAAGAGGGGAGGGAGGGGAAACTCTGGTTGGAATATAAAAACAAAAAAATAAAATAAAAAAGGACAGAAGTTGGTACCAGGGAGTGGGATATTGCTGTGACAGGCTTGAACATGTTGCTTGTTGGCTGAATGTGGACTTTGGATTAGGAAAGCAGTTGAATGCTTTAGGCAGGGCTTAATGGGCCAGCTTGGAAGACCGTAGTACAGAGGGCAATGTAGATGGTGATGATCCAGCTCAGGAAGTTTCAGAGAAGAATATTATTACATGACCTAGAGACCATTCTTGTGATATTTTGGCAAAGAATGTTGTTGCTTTTTGTCCTTGTCTTTAAAAAAAAATCTGCCTGAGGCTAAATTGAAGAGTTTTGGATTAATGGCGTTGGCAGAGGAGATTTCAAAACCACCTAGTATTGACTGTGTTGTTTGGTTATTAGTGGCCACTCTTATGCAGATATATAATTGAAAGGAGCACACTGAGAAAGGAAAAATACAAAATGTACAATTTGAGGAGAAAAGAATCACCAGGAAGTATAATGGTGCTAAATCCTGTGTTCAAGGACATAAAAAGTTAAAAGAAAAGCCTGATGCTAAAATGGAACAAAGGGAGTGGTGACCTCAGGGCAAGACCTCACCCAGCTAAGCTTCCAACTTGTGAGAAGGAATTAAAGAAAAGCTAAAGCAGTGGAGGAAAAGGATCAACACCAGAACAACAGAAACCCAGTGCAGATGTAAATGAACGAGGGTCCAAGTTCCAGCCCCAACAAGCAGCAGAGCTTGGCAACTTTGGCCATGTGGTTCTGACTTTAGGGTCAAGGATAGAAGAAAGAGATTATGAAATCCCCCTCTGTAGCTAAGGAAAGCCACTGAGGCCAGGCATGTGTCAGGGGGGTGTCCTTGCATGGAGACCTAGAGAGGACATTGAGTGAAGCTATGAAGGTGAAGCCTGGATTGCCTTGGGGACCCCAAGATGTTGGAGATGCCAGAGCCGTGGGACACCTGCTGAGGGAAGCTACAGACTGAGTGTGGAACCAGTCGAAGAGAGAAAACTTTGTTGCAGGCAACAAAGCTGAAAGGAGTTGGAGATCTGAAGAGTGCTTTGACATCAGACATGAGATGCAGAGTTTGGAGTTTGCCCAGCTGGTTTTCAGTCTTGCTTTGGCCCAGCATTTCCTCACTATACTCTCTTCCCTACGTTTTGGAATGGTAATGTATATCCTATGCCACTTTGTGTTGGAAGTATGTGATCTGCTTTCTGATTTTGATTTTACAGGGGATTACAGTTAAGAGATTGCCTTGAGTCTCAGAAGAGAGTTTGAACTTTGGACTTTTAAACATTGTTGAGACTGTGATAGACAATGGGGACTTTTGAAGTTGGACTAAATGCATTTTTGCATTATGATATGGCTACAAGTCTATGGAGCTATCGGGTGGGATGTGGTGGTTTAAATAAGAATGGCCTNCATAGGCTCATAGATTTTAATGCTTCATCACCAGGGAGTAGTGCNACTTGACAGTGATTAGGAGGTGTGGCCTTGTTGAAGTGGGTGTGGCCTTGTTGGAAGAAGTGTGTCACTGAGTGTGGGTTTTGGAGTTTAAGAAACTCAAGTCAGGCCCAGTGTATCTCTCTTCCTGCTGCCTGTGGATCTGTAAAACTCTCAGCTCCTTCTCCAGCACCATGTCTGCCTGCACACCACCATGCTTCCCACCATGATAATAATGGACTAAACCTCTGAAACTTATGCCAGCCTCAATTAAATGCTTTCCTTTATAAGAGTTGCCATAGTCATAGTGTCTCTTCACAGCAACAGGACACTGAGATAGGATGGAAGGGGGAAGGAAGTGGAGGGACTGGACCTCTGTCAGAGCTCTGTGTACTTCAGGGAGACTCTTTGGTGCAGCATCCACAGGAGTCTGCAGTCTATGGAACTCAGAACCACCAGAGCAGAGACCATTCCCAAGGTTCNGCAGGAACTTTCTGGAATGGAGACTAGAGTACGGGTATAGCATGCCTCCTGGGGGGCCTTATGTTCAATTTTAGTTCATCTAGACTTATGAAAAGCTGACACATCCTCACATTCTCACAGCACGTGGGATAGAGGCAAGAGGATGAGGAGTCCACAGCTTATTTCAGCTACGTGGTAAGCTAGAGGCCAACCTGGGCAGCTCACACAGATTTGTAATCCCATTGTCACGGGATCTGACACCTCTCCTGACATTCATGGATCAGACATACATATATTCAGGCAAAACACCCATACACATAAAATAAAATAAATAAGTCTTAAAAATTGTTTTTAATGAAAAAATAAAAACAAGGTGAGCAGGTGTCTTGGTTTCCTTGTGTTTTGTTGTGAACAACAGCAACTGACCAAAGGCAACTTGGAGAGGAGAGAGTTTACACTTCCAGGTCACAGTCCATCATTGTACTGGGTAGTTTTAGGTCAACTTGACATAAGCAATAGCAGCCAATGCCTATGTACATATAGGTNGCTCTAATTGGACTCAGCTTTATCGAAAACAAAAAAAAAATGGAGGACATGAAGTTGGGAGGGAGATGAGGTAAGAGGTTCTAGGAAATTGGAAGGAGGCAGCAGTAGAGGAATATGGTCAAAATACATTGTATAAATGTACATAGTATTCAAAGAATAAATAAAAAACAATAAGAACAAACTAACAACAACAAAAACCCAACCCTGTTGCTGGGTATGAATGTGTGTGTGTGTGAGTGTGCATTTCCTCACATGTGTGCAAGTGGGCTTGCACCATTGTACATGGGGGCAGAGGGCAGAGGACATCCTCAGGTGTTGTTTGTTGCACAGGTGCCATCCATCTCAGGGTTTTTTGAGACAGAATCTTCCATTGGCCTGGAGCCCACAGAGCTAGCAAGGCCAGTGAGCCCCAGGGATCTGCCTGTCTCCAGCTGCCCGGCACTGGGATTACAAGCATGGGTGACCATGGCCAGCTTTCCCATGGATTCTAGGGCTTAAACACAGGTCTCTGTGCTCGGAAGGCAAGCCCATAACTGACTGCACCATCTCCCCCAGCCCAGCTGCTGTCATGATCAGAATCAAAGTGTATTTATCAATTAGCTCAGAGATAATTAAAATTACATGGTGCTGAGCCTCCTTCCTGGAATTTGATGTATCTTCCTGCTCTTTCTTCTCCTTTGTTTTGTCTTAGTTTTGTTAATTAAAATATTTCTTGAAATAGAGCACATGTATAGAAAAGTCACAGCTCATTTGGGGTCGATATGATGGATTTCCACCATGTAAAACAGCTACCCCCACTGAAAGCCAGACATGACCTGCAGCCTGGAAGCCCCTGTCACACCTAGAAGGGTCACTGTTCCATTTCTACTGTCCTTAGCATTGTCTGCTTTTAATCATTATTATTGTTGTTTGGCACAGGGTCTCCTATAGCCCAGGCTAGCCTCAAACTCACTAAGTAGTGGAGGATGACTGCTGCCGTGTAGCCACCACCACCACCACCACCACCACCACCACCATTGTGGGTTCTCTCTGGAACCATAAACCAGAATTAACTCTTTCTTCCATGTGTCACTTTAGGTCATGGTGTTTTATCTCAGCAACAGAAGAGTAACCAATAGACTGGGTCTGTAGCCCTAAGTTTTCTCAGGTCCCGCCCAGCCCCACAGTCCCACAGTCCGTTTATAAAATAATCACTTAGAGACTTATATTAATTACAAACTGTATAGCCAATGGCTTAAGTTTCTTGCTAGCTAGGTCTATCATCTTAAATTAATCCATCTCTATTAATCTATGTTTTGCTACATGACTGCGGTGTTACCAGTCTGCTGGCATGTTGCTCCTTGGGTGGTGGGCTGGCATCTCCTCTGCCTCTGCCTTTCTTCTTCCTGTCTCTCTCTTGGATTCCCTGGCCTGGCTATATCCTGACTCTCCATAGGCCAGAGTAGCTTCTTTATTAACCAATCACAGCAACACATATTCACAACATACAGAAAGACGTCCCACAGCACTGAGTCTCTCCCTCTGAAAAGGGAGCTTTCTGTTTTAGAGGAATAGCTAGCCATCGAGGCCCCAAGAGCCACCTGTCTCTGCCCCTGCAAAGCCTCAGACACATGCCACCATGCCTGGCTTTTACTTGGGTGCGGGATTTGAACTCGGGTCCTCAGGCTTACTCAATAAGCACTTTTCCCGCTTGACTCTGCCCTCCCTCCCCTGACAACCCCTAACAGAAACGTCTTAAAGCAGGAAGGACTTATTTTGGCTCATGTATTCAAAGGGTTCTGCAGGGGCGGAGCATGCTGCTTCATCTCATGGTCAGCCAGAAGCAGAGGAAGGAGCCAGGGCAGTGTACAGTTCCTAAGAACTTCCTCCAGCTAGGCCCCATCTCCACCTTCCCTACCACCCATAATGCTATTGCACCATGACTCCATCAAGGGGTGCAGCCACCCATTAAATGAAAGCCCTTGGATCTGATTGTCTCTGGTAAAGCTTCCCTTCAGAGACAGCTCCCGAGGGGTATGCCACTAGTCTCCAAGGCAGAGGTGTGTGTTTGTTTTTGAGAAAGGGCCTCACACTGTAGCTCAGAATGGCCTTGAATTTGAAGCAATTCTCTTGTCTCAGTCAACAGAGTGTTGGGGTTACAGCTGTACAGGGTGAAGCCTGGCTTTTTTCCAGACTCTCTCTCTCTCTCTCTCTCTGTGTGTGTGTGTGTGTGTGTGTGTGTGTGTGTGTGTGTTTGTGTTTGTGTACAGAGGCCATGGGTCAGCCTTGTGTATGTCCCTTCTAGCACTTCAGTGGCCAGTATCAAATGGTAGTGCCCAATGCGAGGGCAGTGAGATGTGCAGAGGCCTCTGCTTCCTGAAACCCTCTGTGGAGCAGAGATGCCTACATGCCCNCCAGCCAAGCAAGTCCAAGTGTTCAAAGCTCAGTCCCCAGAATGGCATGATTGGGAAGTTGTATCCATTGCTTTTCTGTGACCAAATATCTGACGTAAGCACCTTCAAGAAAGACAGGATGGTCCTGGCTCAGCTTGAGAGCACACATCACAGCAAGAAGTCACAGAGGCAGGAGCATGAGGTAGACGGTCACATGGCATCCATAGTCAGGAAGCAAAGAGAGAGGGATGCTGGTGCCCAGCTCAATTTCTCCTTTTTATTTGGTCCAGGCCCCCAGCCCAGGGGACAGTGACAACTATACTTAGGGTGGTTCTCCCTTCCTCAATTAACACAATCCAGAGACTCCTTCACAGATATGCCCAGGGGTGTCTCCTAGGTGAGTCTAGATCCCATCAAGTTGACAGGCATATTGACATCACAAGTTCCCCACTTGCCAATTTGACAACTAAACACAATCANTTTTTTTTTTTTTTTTTGGTTTTTCGAGTCAGGGTTTCTCTGTGTAACACAATCACTTTTAAGCCATGACTTTCTACCCCTTGTTCCTATGGCTTATGGCCATCCAAGAATGCAAAACCTATACAATCAAAACAATTTACATACTTCCAATATATGATGGCACAAAATGAACATTCCCTATTCAACAGGGACTACAGGGGACACATCAAGGCAACATTGGACCAAAGTAAGACTGAAACCCAGCAGGACAAACACCAAATCCTGCAGCTCCTCATCAGGCATCTAGGGCTCATGATGGAATTATCTGTGCTCCAGCTCTGTCACCTGCAGTACACACACCCTCCTTCTTGGGCCAGCACCACGCTATCCTCTATAGCTTACCTCAATGGATGTCCCATGGTTCTGGCATCTGTAGCATCCTGGAGTCCCCACTATCACTTCAGCTTTATGAAGTGGCCTCTCCACATCTGTTTCTAAGGACTCCAATCCTGCCACCATTGTCTGTCCTCAGTGGCTTTTTGGTGCAAGCCTCCATGGCCCACCCCACCCCCAGCCTCATTCTCTCCTTTTTCACGCTTGTAAAACCAGTATCACATGGATAATATTGTCAAGGTCTGCCTCCAGCTTGAGGTGTGTCTTAAACCCTTGGACCATAGTTGTGGTGACCTCTCTATGTCTTGGTGGTTTAATTGGTGAAAGTACTTTCCCAGGCATTTGTTCTGGGATCAGGGGACTCCTTCTGTGGAATTCTCAGGACAAATGCTCTCTGTTCAAAGGAATTTGCATTTTCACAAGTGAACGCCCTCCATGTGTGGGTCCTCGCCCTCAGGGTACCTTCCTNTTGTCACAGTGTAGAGTGTGAGGTTTCTCTGTGATTGTGCTCATCTCTGAAACAATTAAGTTGCTTTCTCTGCACACTCCTCATCTGGGACTGTACACTCGCTCACACTCCTTCCTTCTCAAACTGCACACTTTTCATATCCTCTCTCTCTCTCTCTCTCTCTCTCTCTCTCTGAGAGCAGTGAGCAGTAACCATCCACAGCCTGAATGCAGAGTGCAGCCAGATTCCTTGTCAGAATACAGCTTGCATTTCTAGATCAGTTCCTGATAAAACTCTTGTTTCCTTCTGAGACATCACAAGACAGGTCCCCACTCCCTCAACATTTTGGTCTTCTAAATTCCCCCTGGAGTTGCTCATTAAGTTCTGCTTATAACATTCTAAGGCTTCTCTAGCCCACAGCTCCAAACTCTTCCACATTTCTCCTACAAACCAGTTCCAAATGCTATGAACCACGAAGCCAGCTCTATCACAACAGCATCCCCTCCCTTCCCAGTGTCAACTTTGTCAGTTCCTTCTCTCACCTCTTTCAGATAGGAAAGGTTTATTTTGGCTCACAGTTTGAAGGCAGACAGCCCATCGTGGTGGGGAAGGCAATGAAGCAGGAACAGGAGATGGCTGGTCACATCACATCTACAGTCAGGAAGCAGAGAGGGATGGATGCTGGAGCTCAGCTCACCTTCTCCTTTTTATTCAGCCCTCGACCCCAGTCCACCGGATGGTGCCACCCACATTCAGGGTGGATCTTCCCTCCTCAGTTAACCTAATCTAGAAACTCCCTCCCAGGTCTTCCCAGAGGTTTGTCAGAGACATGGTGGGAGCCAATAGGAAGTCCTTAAGTCAATGGAGGTGTTCCCTTGAAGGGAGCTGTGGGGCCATCATCTTTTTGTCTTTCACTTTGGACCATAAAGAAAACAAACTATCTGCATGTGACAGTTCACCTTCTCTGTCCATCAAGTCAGTACAGAATAGCATCTTCTCCTTGCAAGAGTTAGCTGTGTCTTCAGTAATGTTGAGATTAATACCAGGCATGGGGTGGCATCACCCAAACAGCTGAGTTATGGGTAAGAATTACTGGTCATGTGATAGAGATTTTCTACATTCCTTACCTCTCAAAGAATGAGGAAAGTTGGTTAAAGTGTGTCTCCATGATGGCTCAGTGGTTAAGAGCACTGGCTGTTCTCCTACAGAACCCGAGTTCAATTCCCAGCACCCACATGGCAGCTCACAACTGTCTGTAACTCCAAGATCTGACAACCTCACACAGATATACATGCAGGCAAAATACCAATGCACATAAAATAAAAATAAATTATTTTTTTAAAAGCATGTCTCCCTGTATCTCACATGACTGCCCCCCTGTACATGCACCTGCTCTATGATTTAATACATAGATGTCCATGGCTCCCATCTTTGCCATGGATCACATGCCTGTATATTACCAGTTTCCTTTCTTTGTCTTACTACTCAGATCTGTGTGATCTAGATTTCCATTACTATAACAAAATACTCGAGACAGTCAACTTATAAAGAGAAAAGATTAAAATTAGCTCATAGTTCCCAGCCAAGATTGATTGGCCCGATGGCTTTTGGTCTGTGGTGAGACTACATACCATATGGAAGCTTGTGGTGTAGAAAAGCCATTCACCTCACATCCAGGAGTCAAAAGAGAAGAGAAGAAGAGAGATGTGTTAATGTCTTATCCACATTTGCCTGTCATGCCTTGACTCAGGGTTTAAGTCTAGGCACCTTGAATTATATTGGTTTAGATAACCTCGTGTGGAGGGCAGGATTTGATTTGTTTTTCTGATCCAATCTGAATTTTTTCCTTTGACTAAGCAAATTAAGCTCTTTATTTATATTTACTGGTATTTCTCTTATCTGTTTCTTATTATTTTTGTGATGGGACCATAGGAGAATTCTAGAACCCCCTTTCTTCTTCCCTTTACTTCCTGACTGTGAGGTAGATGGCTTTACTCTACCTTTAGCTCACACATGGTTGACAGGCTCACCACAGACCCAGAGCCATGTGGCCAATCAATCATGGGTGGGAACCTCCAAAACTAGAAACCAATGTAAACCTTTCCTGTTTATAAGCTGGTTGTCTTGGGTATTTTGTTACAGTAACAGAAATCTGACTAACANATGCCCACAGGCCAACCTGATCCAGATCATCTCTAACTGAGTCTCTCTTTTCAGTTGACTCTAAATTGTGTCAAATTGACAGTTAAAACTCAACTGTTGTGCTGGCAAGATGGCTCGATGGGTGAAGGTACTTGCCACCCAAGCCACTGGCAGCACTGAAAAGCCACATCAGAGGGGAAAAAAGTGAACCAAGCTGGGTAAAATGGTACAAGCCTGTGATCCCAGCCCTCACGAGGCTGAGGCAGGAGGATCACAAGTGAGAGGTCATTCTGGGTTACATAGCAATACTTTGACTCAAAAAGAATTAATTAAAAATTGGGCTGGCAAGTTACATCAGTAAATAAAAGTACTTATTACCAAGCCAGAAGACTACCCAGGACCTATATGGCAGGAGTCGAGAACCAACTTCTGAAAGTTGTTGTTCGTCTCCAGGTATGTATGGTGGCATGCCTGCACATGCATGCACAAGTTGCCTGCACATGCATGCACAAGTATGCACACACACACACACA
>LZPO01107921.1:100253-111227 GCA_001675575.1 Neotoma lepida
GAAGGAAGGAAGGAAGGAAGGAAGGAAGGAAAAAGCACAAGACCCCAGAGCCAACTATGGGGAGAGGCATAGGACTGAAGACATGGGCTGGGGATATGGCTCAGTGGATAACCTACTGGCATGAGGACCTGAGTTCAGATCCTGGAGTCCCCTCAANGCTAGGTACAGCAGTGCATGTGCTGTAATCCCAGCATGCCTATGGTGAGACAGACAATCCCCAGAAGCCCCAGGGCTTGCCAGTCTAGAGTACACACGAGAGATTGTCCTCTCACCACAACACATGAGCCATGTACATCCACACCCGCACTTAAACATACACACATTTATGAAGAAGGAAGAGGAGGAGGATGGGTGGAGAGATGGCTCAGTGGTTAAGAACCCTATCTGTTCTTGCAGAGGACCTGAGTTCAATTCCCAGCACCCCATGGCAGCTCACAATTGTCTGTAACTCTAGATCCTGGGGATCCAATGCCCCCTTCTGGCCACCAAGGACACCAGGAACACACCTGCTGCACTCACATATACACAGGCAAAACATTCATCCACATAAAATAAAAATCAATAATAACAAACATTTATGAAGAATTGAGGACAATGTTTAAATCACAAAGAAACAGACNATGCTCCCTTCCCAGAGAGTGTAGAGGGAACTTCTGCAGACACCAGCACCACAGAGAGTTCTCAAAGACTTCTTGGCTTAAAGTATGTGGAGAGATCTTTGGGGAGTTGTTCCATTAATCAGCTGTCTCTCTGTGCTGAGACCGAGGGCTGGCGGAGACACTAACTCATTTACCAGAGCCTGGCTTCCCAATTTCAGAAATGAGTTTAGCAGAGCTAGCCACTCTGGGAGTATTCGAGAAGATGGGAAAAGCCCACATCCTCCTCAGACACCCCNAATCCTGTGTATACCAGGCCCTCAGCCTCAGTGACCCACTAGTCATGTGCCTTGGAATCTTTCAGAAGGCTTGGGGAAGCAGAGATTGCTACCTCCACCTGCCTTCGCACTCTTCAGAGCTCTGACTCAGCAAGTCTATTGGGGTGGGGTCTGTTGGGGGTAAAGGGTGGGGTGGTCTATTGGGGTCTCTTATACACATCTAGATGTGTATAAGAGACAGCCTTCGCACTCTTCAGAGCTCTGACTCAGCAAGTCTATTGGGGTGGGGTCTGTTGGGGGTAGGGGTGGGGTCTGAGAAGCTTCATTTCCCACAGGCTCCCAGGAGACACTGAGAGGCTGCTGGTCTGTGGCCCACTCTTCAAGGTTCATCAGCAGAGTTCTAAACACTACATCGATGGTTCAGGCAGAAGAGTATCTTTCTTCACTTGGAGCAGAAGGGTGCATTGCTTTGGACTTGGGAATCAAAATCAATCAGGCACTGGGGAGAGGGTTCAGTCCATAAAGTGCCTCCTCTGAAAGCATGGAGACCCGAGTTCGGATCCCCAAAACCCATGTGAAAAGCCAGGAGTATCAGCACACACCTGAAACCCAGCAGTGGAGAGGTAGAGACAGGAGGATCTTTTGGGATTCACCAGCCGGCCAATCTAGCCCAGTTAGTGAGCCCCAAGTTTAGAGGGAGACCCTGTCCCCCCACCACAAAATAGGATGAGGAGTGGTAGAGGAAGACACCTGACATCAACCTCTGGCCTCCACATTCATGCACACACATGTGCACTGCCTCTTGTGTGTTCTCATGAACACACACACACACACACACAAGTGCACAGAGTCATGCAGACATGGTGGACTCCGGGAGTTCCAGCCCTGGGGGGCATGCCGCAGCAATGATCAAGGGTGTCTCTGCTTGTTACCTTTGTTGGTGAGAGGAACAAGGCCTCTTGCCTCCTGAGAGGAGAGAAATGGAGGGAGGGCATAGGGTCACAAGTGGGGTAGGGACAGCTCTGGTGACTGACTTCATTTACTTGGATGCTGGGAACAAAGGCAGATGCTGNCAGAGTAGTTTTCATGAGCCACGGTTGGGTTGGGTAGTCCTTTGCTTTGTTTTGCTATTTTACAGTCCTGGGGTTAGGATGAAGAAGAGGAGGAAGAAGAGGAGGAAGAAGGGGAGGGGTGGAGGGGCTGACAGAGGGGGTACCATGCCCCCCTTCTTCTCCAGCAGAACTGAAATGCTGTTAGTACCTCACAAGCTGTGAGGAAGGCAGAAGCTAATCCATGTACAGACAGTGACTAAGATGGAGAGGAAGAAACACACGCAGCACAACTGCTCATCTCCTTTCAGGTCTGCCCAATGCTTCTAGAACATTCCATNAGATGGACGCTTNCTGCTGTATCTGTTGGTATCCTGTCATTACGAGTTTTGGTCCTATCCCGTGTCGCCATTGTGGGAATGTTGGGATGTTTTTATGTCTCCGCACACATGCGTGACAAACCCCAGACACCACGAACGATATGCCAAGGAAGGCGCTAAACACTGCTACAGCTTCTCAGACTTTCCAAACTGCGCCTCAGCAAGCTGGTATCAATTTACTAAAGTTTCCAGGGCCTTAGCCCCAATACCCTCATCCCCTCGCGGCTGGCTGCCATTTTGATGGGCGAGTGTGACATCTTGTTACTCTCACTTTCCTTTCCTTGGATATTGGGTGAGACACTTTTTCACACCCGTAAAGCCCTCAGGTATGTCTTTCATAAACTGCCTGTCTATAGCCTTGGCCCAGAACTTGTTTGTCATTCTTATTGATTTGCAAAAGCTCTTTATATAGCAAAGATATCAGCCCTCTAAAGCAGAGACTCTAAATGCATCTTCTCTGGCTTGGCATTATCTTTGTTTTTGTTTTATTTTATTTTGTGTGTGTATATGTCTGTGTCTGACATGCATGTGAGTGTGNTCCCTTAAGCATCTATGAAGAGGGTACCATGTCTTCCTTCATTGCTTTCTGCCTAATTGCCTTGACCCAGGGATCTGCCTGTCTCTGTCCTCTAATTCTGGGTTACACACACACACACACACACACACACACACACACACACACACTTACTTTTTTACATGACTGCTGGGGATTCGAACTCAGGTCCTCAGGCTTGCATAGTAAGCTCCCTGGCCCTACATTATCTCTGTCTTATTTTCACTGGGTTTCCTTCCTCATATGTTACTCTGTTCCTCTGAGATCCACTTGGTCACCCATCAGGGGCCCCNTTGTCTGTCAGCCTGTACCTTCCCTCCCCACCAGCCCTGGGCCCTCTCCAGCTTGCAGCCTGGGGCAGTTTCTTTGATTTGCTACATAATGAAAAGTCCTAGCTGGAAAGTGGTCCTTCCAGAATTCCAATATGACCCCCAACCCACTGGGCTTCTACCCCTGCTGGCTGGGGTCACAGGTCACAGGTCATCACGCCCCAGTGACCCCCAAAGAGGGATGACTCCAGCCCCCTGGTGATAATAGTTGATGCCAGCCAACTGGTTCTGCTGTTGGTGGAATGTGAGGAACTACATAAGACTGAAGACGGAAAGTGATGCTCTGTTGAGGGTAGGTGAAGGGCTGTGTGGAGCCGGGCTAACTTAGAGCTGCCAGTGCTCTGCCTAGCCAGAGGCTCCTACATGATGAGGCTACTGTGTTTGTTCTTTAGGAGAGATGAAAGTTGAGTGACTTTCTTCGGGGAAGCCTCCCAAGACATGAAGCCAAGGTTACACAAGTCTGCTCCATTCACAAGCCTTTCTCCATGCTTAACACTTTGCTAATTATTTTAAGGCACCAGAGAACCACTCTGCAGATCCACCACCATCAGAGATGAGATTCCCTTCACACCACACAGTACGGAAGTGAGAACTGTTAAGGGATGGCTGTGAAGAGGGCTGGAGAGATGACTCAGCTGTGTTAAGAGCCCTGGCTGCTCTTTCAAAGGACCCAAGTTCAGTTCCCAGCACCCACATTGGGCAGTTCACAACCGTCTATAAGACCAGTTCTAGGAGGTGGAATGCCCTCTTCTGACCTCTGAGGGCAACATACACACACACACACACACACACACACACACACACACACAATCACACTCACCCATTCATTTAACAGACATCCATTGCATTCAAGGTCTAGGACTTCAAGGAACTCACACTAATGCACATGTTAACCTGCCATACATACATGCATAACACATGCACACATATATACAAATGCATGTGCTCATGTGCCTGCACCAATGCATAATTATTAGCATGCACACACATGTAGACAACATGCATATATGTGTATATGTGAGCACTGCAAATACATGCCCACAATCACACACACAAAAAAAATTGTATTTATTTTTCTTCGTGTGTATATGTGCATATCTGTGTGTCTGCCACATGGGTGCAATACCTACAGAGGCCAGAAGAGGGCATCATATCCCTGGAGCTGGAGGTACAAATGAGCCACCCAGTGGTGGGTATTGGGAACCAAACTTAGGCCCTTTGTAAGAGCAGCACACACTAAAGACAAAAAAAAATTAAGCCCAGCTATCTCCAGCATCCAAGCTGTGTGACTCCATGGAATTCACTTCATGTCTCTGGGCCTTTGTCTCTTCATCTCCAGTGTGAGGCTACTGTTGCCCATTCCCTGCCTTTTCCAGTGTAAAATAGGCCTTTCTGAAAGCCAGGACCACTTTCTCCAACATGCATGGCTGTGCCCCTATGAGCCGGCAGGGTCTAGAGTGAGAGAGGAGAGGTCCATTTTCAGTCTTCCGGGCCCTGGTTTCCGAACCTCAGCCTTGGTGGGGGCGGGGTGCGGGGAGCCGACAGCCGCTGTGGTGGAAGGAGTCTCTGCCGGGGCACTTTTTGATCTGCTCTAACTGCCACTATAGAAAATTAGATAGAATTCATTTCTGTGATGAAGGAATTAATGGTTATGGAGAGAATCGAGTTCGGGTGGAAGGCTTGAATCCAAGGAAGGGAATAAAGCCTTGAAATTCAAATGAAAAATTACGATATAAGCATAAAGGAACCCTATTTTACACCTGTAAGACCAAATGTATAAATATGAACCAACGGCTCCCTCTGGGAGCCCGGAATTGTGCTTCTAATTCACCCAGACAAATAAGCCATGCATCCCTTCCACCCACACATTCCAATGAAGGCCAGGCACTGGCAGCCCCAAAGGCCCACGATTGCTGCCTCCTTCCTCTGCTGCACACCTGCCAGTCAAGCCAAAGCCCTTCTGGCATCCCTGGAAGCTGGAGCTCTAGAAACTGCAAATGCCTTGGACAAGGTCATCCATCCCCAGGCTTCCTCCTAGCTCTAATTCCCTGGTCTTCAATTTCCCCATCCTCACTATGCCTCTAGGATATAAAATCCTGTCGTCATCAGATACTTCATTCATTCATTCATTCATTTATTCATTTCCTCTTTTGAGTGTCCACTCCATGCCTGATATTGGGTATTGATATCAAGGGGAAACTGAGGCCATAGGTTTTGGGATCAGGGACATTCAAGTTAAAATCCTTTCCTACTATCTAGAGTCAGAACTTAGCTTACTTCCTCATTGTAGAACAAGAGTTCTGATAGCCCCTCCCTCCACACAGGGCAGCTCAGAGGTCACAGGCTTGCTCTACATACCCAAGGCAGAGGATGTATATCCCAAAGGTCAGGGGCAACTCACAATCATTCGGCTTGGCTACCAATTGAGCATCATTTACTCTATACTTCATGTGCTCAGCCCAAACACAGCAGAGGTNCAGATGGACCCAAGCCACCCACTGCCAAGGAAAAGAGCCAGCATGCATTGAGTGCCAACTATAGGCAGGGCACCAGGCTCCATGTTCTCACCCAACCCAGCCACCAAANTCAGAGCTGGCAGGCTTTGTCTGGGGTTCACCATGCATAGANGGCCACATACCCTCCTGATGCTCCGCATACCCTCCGCAGGGGACACAAGAAAGTTCAAAGGCTCAGAGCAAATCATTGAGTCCCCAAGATCTGAGCCAAGGTCCTTCAGCTTTTCCTTGAGCCCTGCTTATGTGAGATTCATTCATTCACTCTTTCATTCACCCAGTGAGAATACATTGAGCTTCTACAAAGGCAATTGAGAGATAGAAGTACATAGAACAATGCCCTCCCACTGGTGGAGCTTCCAGGAGATTCCAAGACCTTTGCTCCAGCAGACAGGAGTGGAGGAAGTCACTTCCCTCTCCAGTGAACTAATTTGGAAGCAGGAAGAAGCAGGAGCCCCAGGGGCCTAGGCAGCCCAATTCCATCAGCTTCCCCTTGGCAACTGGCCAATCTGAGGTGGAGAACAGGTAATGTTTGATCGTTCCATCCCCATTCTCATCCTTCCTGGTGCCCCAAAAAGCCTGGGGTGCTGAAGGAAAGCTTTCCTGGGCTTAGGGGCTGCAGGTCGGCCTCAGAGCTGCAGGCCAGACTGCACTGGGCTCACTACTCCCCCTCTCCCCCTGTTTGNTTAATGAAAATACTTTGAGGGTGCCATAGATGCTCGGCAGTGATAAAGTAATTGTCCAAGGGCAAGGTCTATAACCCATTAACGCCCAGACTTGGTGCAAACTGAACTTGGAGGAAGGATCTAAGGGGGCCAGAGCCAGCAGCCCAATGCCATCTGACACTTGGTCTTTTGTTTGGACTGCTGGGAGCCCAGAGGAGGCANATGTGCACCAACCCAGGCTGTGCTCATGGGCTCTTGTACATGTGTGCACACACAGTGACCATGCACATTCCCATACACACAGTCACCCCCAACCCACTCAGCTGGATGGGGGCACCCACTCTTCCACTCCTGGCAAGGCTCTTTCCCCTTCCAGGCGTCAAAAGAGAGATGAGAAGAGAGAGGGAAGGCTGCTACGGATCCTAGTGACTGCCCCACAAAGGCAGCTGTGGCCAGATCTCTAGAGGCCAGTGGGAAAGCAGAGGGCAGGAGGGGGGCATCAGGACAAGGAGGAAGAAGAGGGGACCAGAGCAGTCTTCAACGTCAAGGACAGCAGGAGGCACTCCTGGGTCACTCTCCCAGCTTCATCTGCCCTGCTTATTTCTAGAATCTTCGGAGGTGCAGACTCCCAGAGTCAGCCTGAGAAGAAGGCAGAAGAAGTAGAAAGGAATGAGGAGAGAGAGAGGGGAGGAAAGGGGGATGAGAAGGGAAAAGAAGAGAGAGAGAAGAGACCTATGAGCAGAGGAGGGAGAAGAGTGGAGAGGAAGAAAGGTGAGGAAGCAAGAAAGAAGGGGAGGGGTGGAGATGAAGAGGAGGAAGCGGGGAGAAAAGGGGAAGGCAGTGGAGGAACCCCCAGACCCCACCCTCAGGCTTCTGGCTCTCAGCATGTACTTCTCTGCCTTGAGAACAGCAATCTCTATGCAAATTGATTTTATTTTTCTGGGGGAAATTAAAACGTGAGCTATGAAAACAATTGAGCTTCCTTCTCTTTCCCATTCCTGCCTGGGCGGGCACTTGGGTGTCACCCACCCAAAGAGCCCACTCCCTAAAAGAGAAGGTGCAGCTGTGTCCCCAGAAAGCCTCTTCCAGCAGGGAGGGCTCCAGGGTCTCCCAGGTGGGACCCTGGAGTCTNAGGACCCTTTGTTCCAGGCTACTCCGTGTCTGCCCCTCTCCCCACACCCACCCTCCTGTCTCATCCAACNGCAGCATTCCCGTCGGTGGCTCTGGCCCCTCCCATCCCAGCAGAGGTGTCAGGAGCTTCAGGAAATGTCAAAGACCCCAAACCAAAAGCCCCATTTTTCAGTGTGTCTTTAGCACCCTGTAAAGAAAGATGCACTGGGTAATCACTACCCAAAACTGCTCCCTGCNTCCGAGGTGAACTAAACAGCATCTACTCCCTTAGAGGTGGGGGAGCAGCAGTGGGGGTGGGGGTGTCGGCTGAAGTCTCACACTTCTTGTCTGTCCTGTGTAGATCTGAGCAGCCAGGGCCATGGTCCCCTTGCTCTTTGATCAGTCCATACTAGCTCCATTTCTTTCTCCCCTGTGTAATGCAGGGTGGAGGGCTCCACTAAAAACTTGAAAGGAAGACTGCTGCTATTGCTGTAGCCCTTTAAGAGAGAGAAGGGGGGGCGTTTGTGTAGAGATTCCGGACCAGGCTAGGAGAGGTGGACTTAGGAGACAACTGCCCAAGCTGAGACAGCCTTGGAACAGAAGTGGTTCTAGGGGGTGAAGAGGGTGGCCTGCACCGTTAGACCGCAGGGAAGAGGGGAAGAGAAAAGACAGAGGGAAGGGGGGAGAGGAGTAAGATGAGGAACAGGAAAAGAAAAGGAGGAGAGCAGGAAGAAGAGGGAGAGAGAGAAAGGAGAAGAGGGAGGGAGGAGGAAAAGGAGAGGAAGGGAGGGAGGAGAAGAGGAAGGGAGGGAGGAGGAAAAATGAGAGGAAGAAGGAAAAGAGGAAGAGGAGGGGAGGAGGAAAGGGGGAGAAAGAGGAGGAAGGGGGGAAGAGTCTCTTCCCCAGGGTCCAGCCCCATCTGGACCAAAGGATTCTGGTCTGAGTTCCAGCCCACAGAGCAGTGGAGGCCGGTCATACTTCTGGAAACCATGGAGATGGGAGGCGGGAGGACCAGACCACAGAGTCGGGTAGAGGAAACCCATTGAGGAGGAGTCAGAAAGGCAGAGCTGAGCAGGGCAAGTGCAGGCTGGAGCACACAGCTGGGGCACACAGCTGGGGCAGGAGTTCTGGGCGCCTCAGAGGCTCTGGAGGTCTTGGGAGTTGATTGATGACTTTCGAGGGGGTGCACTGGGACAAGAGGCTAGCCAGGGGGACCAGTCAAGCAGGAGAGTTTCTCCCTCACCCCAGCTGTAGCCACCCATCCCCAGGTGAACCCCCCTTTCCCCTGCTGGATGTGAAATCGCCATTTCATCCCGCCACACTTCTTAATTGTTGCAAAAATCATTTGTGAAATTGGTCTCCAACAGGCAAGAACGGCCACGCTCATTCTGACAGACAACCCCTCTTCCTCCCCCCTGGTGCCCGCCCTGCCTGGGCTCCAGGGATCCCCAGCTGCAGGAAGGCAGTGTGGCCAGTGCAGGGCCTGGGTAGTGTGCCTCTGCCTCTGTGTCTTCCTCCTTGGAGGGTAGAGAGTAGAAGATCATCTCAAGGGCGAGGTGGCCCCCAACCACAGGTCTGAGGATCCCAGCAGTACCCTCCCTGCACCAAGGTGACCAGCTGATTGTCTGTCCCACTCCACCCAATTGCAGGGTTGATAACAGACAGACTGGGCCTGACAGCCCAGGTGGCAGCCTCTCCCCCCTCNTCCAGGGGAGCTAATCAAAATATGGACTGCCACCCCTTCCCAGACTTTGCTTAGAACTATGCTTAAACATACATGGAATCTACAACACAACACCCCTATTGAGGAACCCACATTTAATTTACCTAGACTGGCCCAAGACAGATCTACACAGACCCCACCAGCACATAAAAAACCAAATATGTCAGTGAAAGCCATTCACGCTCACCCATGGGTACATTGGGACCATGCCATCATACCTAGGAGGGTATCTAAAAACCTGCCATGCCAGGGGGTGGATGGATGACTGAATGAGAACACATCAAATGTGTGTGTTGTATGTTTATAAAGAGATATATGGACATAGACATGTTCATATGAAAATGAATATCCACCTNAGGAGTCAAGGCGGGCTAAGGTTCCCGGCAAGTTTCCTTTTTTCCCTGGACAAACTACAGGCCAAAAACTCTGTCTCCTCATCTGGCTGGTGAGGACGCCTGTGGCTCAGGCAACAGTCTCAAACTAAATGGCCTCTTCCCTGTCCCCATTCAATCCAGCAGGCATGTATTTAACAAGCTTTTCCACAGGGCTCCCATCCCGGGAAAGCCTCCCCCCAAAAAGTCTGGCGCTTCCCCCACGGTTGGAGAAAGGGTCGGTACCACGCTGAGAGGGGCAAAGGTCACAGGTGAGGAAGAGGGAAAGGAAGAGGACACACTAGGGCCAGCCTGCAAAGAGCACCCCCAGGCCAAAGCCAGATTGACCCCCTCGCCACCAGGAGAGGGCGGGCAGGGGGGCGGGGGCAAGTTTGGGGGCGGATTTATTTTATTGTATTTTACCTCCAGAGCTGGGCCAGCGAGGCCTTTTCCTGGAGTGTTGAAGACACAAAAGGTCTGTAGAAGTGGCGTCCTACCCTGCTGGGAGGGCGTTTCACCCCTAGGAATCTATGTCCTGAGGCTGAGACCTGGTTACTCTGGCTTCAGAAAGCAGAGAATTGTGGGACCTCTGACCAAACCCACACACACTCTGAACCATCTAATTGGGGCACCACCACCCACAGTCCACCAGTGGAGGAGTTGAGTTGGTACCAAGCTCTGCCCAGCCATCTCTCGTCATCCCCCACCGGCCTCCCATATCTACAGCCTTGCGGGTCTAGTTTCCGGACACTCNGCAGTTCACTAGGAAGGGGTCCTAGGTAGTGGCTTAGGAGCTAGAGAAGGAGAAGCTGGAAAGAGAAGGGGGCTGTTCCCAAGGGTTTGGCAGACCCAGGTTTGCCACCATCCGGCTAGGTATGTCCTGCTGGGCTTCTTCGAGCTCCTAGGTGAGATCGAAGCAGTAAAGCCCTGACATCGTACCAGAGAAGTAAAAATCCTTCCCGGGACGGCTCTCCAGTATGTTCCCCCAGGGAGGGAGTCATTGTCAAGGAAAGTTCAGAGCTGGTGAGTTAAAAAGAGAAGAGGTGGGAACAGTGGACTCTAGTCCCGGAGGCGGGAGACCGCAAGAGGGAACAGAGAAGCGCCCAGCCTTACTAGATGTGTATAAGAGACAGGTTAAAAAGAGAAGAGGTGGGAACAGTGGACTCTAGTCCCGGAGGCGGGAGACCGCAAGAGGGAACAGAGAAGCGCCCAGCCTTAGGCCAGCTTTCCTATATAGCAGAGAGCTGAGAGCAGTCCGGAGAACCCGGTCTGGGGAGCACGAGACCGGTCGGTTCATCTCTGGACCACACTTGTAAGAAGTTGTCCCTGCCCTCTCTCCGGGCACCACTAGCCCACCATATCCCTGGACTCTGCTCCCTCTAATTTCACCAGAGGTTCAAATTATCT
>LZPO01107921.1:127183-139153 GCA_001675575.1 Neotoma lepida
CCACCTGCCTCTGCCTCCCAGATGCTGGGATTAAATACAAGTATTCCTGGCAAATGGCAGGTGGGCATAGATCTCAGGATGCTGGGAAGAGGAAAAGATGACACTGTACAAACTCAGAGCAAACTGCAGGCTAGGTAAATATCACCCTCAGCTTCCCCAGCATCCTTCATCCTTCAAGGATTCCTTTAAGAAGCAGAGACCCTCCTTTATGACCTTGGCATATGGGCTGTGACTCTACAGCCTTCATCCAAACGTGAGTGGGGTGGAGGCAGGGCGTGTACAGATGGCCACATCCTTCCTGTCTACAATCCTGAGCCAGGAAACATGATAGATTCCGGGGACCTGCCCATCCACAGAGGACCAAAGGAGAAAGAGCCAGTTCTTAAGTCCAACAAATGCTGTTAGNTGAATGCAAAGACCTTGGTAGCTCCATCCCTTTGCAGGTAGAGGCTAGGCAGCTGGGTGGAGAGGGTGAGGCCAAAGGCTGGGAACCAAAAATGGTAGAAATCCCTCTAGATAGGTATGAAGGAGACAGGGAAAGTTGGGTGACAGGACTCCCCCTTCTCCCTGCCTCTCACTCCCTAACCCACTCAGACTGCTGCCCATTGCACCCTTTCCCCTACCCCAGGGCCCCTTTGAGACAAGGTACATGTGACCCCAGCTTTGCTGGGCTGTGATGTGAAGGCATGCCACTCTTCAATCATTCATTCCCTCACAAGAGACTAAGTTTGTCATGGTGGACTATGCTGGCAAGGTGCTTCCTCAAGGACCTGGTTGTAGGCTCCTAAAAAGCTGAGCTCAAGACTTCAACTTAGGGCTTGCTTATTCCAAGGGCAGTGGGGAATCATGGAGGGATTTGAGCTGGAGAATGATGGACTGAGCAGAGAATGGTGTGGAAGGTGTGGAGGTTGACACTGTAACCCAGAAGCTGGGAGAAATGCAGGTGGGAGTGGAGAGCAGAGGATACAAGGAGATGTGGGGGGGAGCACTCTGCTACTGATGGAGGAGGGTGGGAGGAGGCAGCTCAATCCCTGAGTCATCCCTGCCCTGAAGGCTCCAGGGTGTGGAGCCAGCAACTGCCTCCTGGGGGTTTCTCTTCAGGCTGGGAGGACACAGACTTGGACAGGTCCCTGAGCTCATCATTTCACAGTGCAAGTTCAGAAAAGGTGACAGGAGTAAGCCCGAGGAGGGACAGGCCAGAGAGCTTATGGGTAGAGGAGCAAGAGCAACAAGGAGATGACCGGGTATTCAGAAGACAGAAGGTGAAATCCGCCCCTTTCTCTGCAGACTCTTAGTGTTGAGTGTGGCACATGCTTGAATACTCCACTGAGGGGGAAACTGAGGCAGAGAGGTGGTTGGTGGGGAAGAAAGCTCTCTTCTGCACCTGCTAGATCCTAGTGTCCTTGGTTCTCAGTGTCCTGGAGGGGACCCAGCCCTGCTCTTCTGTTTGTTTGAGCTGGACAACTGAGGCCCACCACCCTCCCCTGTCCTTCATGAGCCTTGGACCTTCTTCTGTCTCAGGGGAGACTATGGCTCCAACAGGCATCCTATTAACCACTTAGGACGGCAGCATCCCCAAGCTCCTATCTTATGAGAGCTGAGACTAGACAGATGTCTCAAATGTGGCCTCTGAAAGGTCTGTTTTGTCACCCTGTGAAAAATTCAGTAAACACCAGGGAAATGAAGCTCAGAGGCCAGGTGGCCACAGGCTAGCAGGAGTTGGAGGTGGACAGAGTGAGCCTCTTCAGTTGAGTCTCTGGTCCTCAGGTCTCTTTGTTGGAAGCATAGCAAGGCTCAGCCCAGTGATTTTCAAATTGTGTTAGATGGACACGCAGCTCCAACACTGCACCAGTGCACGCTGGAGGGGAAGATGTAGGAGGCAGACTTGCCGGGTCTGATGGAGGGTGTTCAGGGTCTGATGGAGGGTGTTCAGGGTCTGATGGAGGGTGTTCAGGGTCTGATGGAGGGTGTTCAGGGTCTGATGGAGGGCGTTCAGTGAGGCTGGGCTTTGTCCCAGGGAGGACAGACCCAGCTGCTCTCCAAGGCTTCTCAGGAGGGGGTGGAGGGGAAGCTCTGTTTCTCTTGGAATCAGAGCCTGGGGCTGTGGTTATTGGTCCTCAGAGATAAGGTGGTGATGCTTATCTGGTGACAAGTGAATCCTCTCCCTTTCTAGTCCCCTGATTAGGGAGGGAACTTTCTCTCCTGGCTGAGAGTCTCAGGCAGGGCTGATTTACAGACACTGGTGTCTGCCTCCCAAGTTTGCCCAGCTTGCTGTGTGACCAGGGCAAGAAGCCATCCCCTGTGCTTTACTGGTGGTGGTGGTGGGGTGCTGGCAGTGTGGCACATCAGACTGGTTCTCAAGGGAGGTGCTAGAAGANGGGTTTGGCAGAATGTGAAGAATGGAGGTTCTCCAGCCAGCAAGACAAATGTGTGTCTCAGAGACAATCTTCCCAGGTCATTTGATGGCCACCCAGGTTGAGAGTCACTGGCCTACTATAAAACACAGATATATAGACAAAGAAACAGAGACCCAGAGNGGGGAAAGGACTTGGTAATTGTTACAGAGCAGGTCAGGAGCACCTGAACAGAACTGCCATCCCTTAACGGAGCATTCTTCCAAAGTTGCTGGGTTCTTTGTCCTTTCCNTATCGCTTGGCCCTGTTGAGGATCTGCTCTGGCAGGACACCAAACTCCGCTCTGTCCTGCTGTTCCCAGCCTTTGCTCGGTTCATGGGATGGCCTCCTAGGCAATGCGTCTCCATCTCAAGCCTGGGCTCTCCCTGAGCTGTGTGTGGCATTCATTCCCTCTGTCCTCTGTCTTGACTTCCCCACCCAGCCAGTGAGGATAAACGTCACACAGACACCTGGCCTTTAGGAGGGCCTGGTTAAAGTGAGGGGAGAGCCTGGAGGATGGTCTGTGTGGGATGGAGCAGACACTGAGGCTGGCTAGATGAGGGGATCCCCAAACCAGATGTGCACCATTCACCAGCGGTTCTGAGATAAACACAAATAAAATTCCCCATCTTGTGCATCTAAAGTTTTACTGCAAAGGTGATACATGCTTGTGATATTTTTTATTGTTATTTTATTTTGTTATTATTGTTACTATTATTTATTTAGTTTTGGTTTTTCAACACAAGGTTTCTTTGTGTAATAGCTCTGGCTGTCCCAGAACTCGCCTTGTAGATCAGGCTGGCTTTGAACTCACAGACATCCATCTGCCTCTGCCTCCCAGGTGCTGGGATTAAAGGCGTGTGCCATCACCACCCCACTGGAAATTTATTAACTTTTTTTTTTTTTTGAGACAGGGTCTCATGTATCCCAAGTAAGCTGCAAACTTACTATGTAGTCAAGGATGGCCTTAAATCTCGGATCCTCCTGCCTTCACCTCCCAAGTGCTGAGATTACAGGGTCACACACACCGTTCATGCAGTACTAGTGATTGAATCCAGGGCCTCATGCACACTAGGTGAGCACTCTAAATAAGAAGTATTAACTGGGGCTGGAGAGATGGCTCAGTGATTAAGAGCACTGGCTGCCCTTGCAGAGGACCCCAGTTCAGAACTCACAAAGTGGCTCANGGCCATCTGGAACTCCAATTCTAGGGAACCTGACGCTACTGTCTTCTGACCTCCGCAGACACCAGGCACACATGTGGCACATACACACACACACACGTGAGGCATGTAAATGAAAAGAAATTCATTTGAAAAATATTTCAAAGTATAGAAATTAATGTTTAAGGATTCACCTTCAGATCCATGGATAACCTTTCAGGGTTGGGGCAGAACCGGCTGGTGTCTCTCTGTGTGGCCGTGGCTGTGTGTATCTGAGTGTCCTTTGTAGACCTGGAGCTGGAAGGGTGTGTAAAGTGGACACAGTGTAAAGTCAGTTCACTCTGTGACCATAGAGGTGTGGAAGGGGTGTGCACGACCGTGAACCCCAGGTTGAGCTTCTATTTGGTCTGTGTGTGCTGTTCCCCTGGGGAGAATCCTTGGGCTGTGTTTCATTCTTTTTTCTTTTTCCTCNCCTGGGGTACTTGTGATGTTCAAGCTGTACCCTTAGCTCAGCNGGAGCTCAGTGTCCCTAGCAGGTTAAACACCCAAGTCAGAACATTTGCAGGTGTTTGTCCTCTCAAAGCACCCCCTCACACACACACCTAAATGCCTCCCCTCCCTTCCCCCTCCTGCACCTGCCCCAGCTTCCGGCCTCCCCCGCTTCAAAGCAGCAGGCTGGGCTTTACCTGCCAGCCTTTGAGAAAAGCAGCCAGGCCTGAAAGGGGATGTGGTATTTTAGGGGCTTAATTAGACNCAGGACAAGAATGGAGGCTGGCGCTCTGGTCAGGCCCGATGAGATTGTCGGGATTAACACCCAGGTAAACCTATCAAGGCCTCAAGGCTCGCTGGCCTCCTGGCAGCAGACAGCAGGGGAATCCTGGGCCAACTGGGCTGTCACCCCAGGAACCATACTGGCAGGGGTTAGGGGTCACAGTAATGTGTGTTCAGAGACACCTTCCCAGCTGTCCTTTCCCCCACTCCTTTCCCTTGAGAAGGGGGAGTTAAGAGTTATCATTTTATTACGGCTAGGGACNAGGGGAATACATNCTGTGGGTGGGTCAGGGCTGAGAGTGTAGGTATGGAGGGGCAGGACCCCACTTCAGGCTTATCCATTGGGGAAACTGACAATNAGCTGGTCCACAAACTAGGAGAGACCTTCAGAAGGCAGAGATGGGGCTGTGAAATGGGAGGCAGGGCATGGGGGATGCGGAGCTGGTAGATGCTTGTGGGAGAGGGTTGCCGGGCAGAAGCAGTTTGGCCTGGGAGCTGAAAGGCAGGAGGGAGGCAGAGTGAGGATAGTGGTTACTATCCTCAGGAGTGAGGTCCTCAGGAGTGAGGTCCTCAGGAGTGAGATCCTCAGGAGTGAGGTCCTCAGGAGTGAGGTCCTCAGGAGTGAGGACAGTAACCAACCAAGTAAGGTGGTGGCGTCTATAATCCCAGACCCGGTACTGTTGAGACTCAGGCTGGGGGTTCACAGCCTGCACTAAATAGTAAGGTCCTGACTCTGTCTTAAGAAAACAAAACCAGCACGCCTTTAATCCCAGNACTAGGGAGGCAGAGACAGGTGGGTCTCTGTGAGTTTGAGGCCAGCCTGGGCTACTGAGTGAGTTCCAGGATAGCCAGGGCTAAATAGAGAAACCCTGTATGGGGAAAAATAAAATAAAAAAAAGAAAGAAAAAGGAAGAAAACAAAACGGACAAACAAAAAATCTGCTACTGAATCCATACTTTACAGAGTGAATCCTCCAGGCCCACTAGACAACACTTAGAAGTAGGAATTATCACAAAACCCATTTCTAGATTAAAAAAACACTGAGACACAGTGGTCACACTGGGGCAGGGCCATCTCAATGAGCATCCATGTTCAATGGGACCACCTTTAACTAACGTGAAGGACAATGCTGAGTGAACCATTCTCATTCAACCAGTCAGCCCCATTATCTGTTGGCTGGTAAAAAAATGGCTCAGAGAGGTTCATTCATTCACCTGGAGTCACACAGCCAGAAAGAGGCAGAGCCAGTAACAAATATAGGTCTTTCTATTGTGGCATCAGTTTTTCCAAAAGCGTGCAACTTTGGAACATTCTTTAGAAGTTCACAGGGTCCTGTGTCCTTAGAGAGTGGNTTCCCTGTCTCCTCCCGGGAAGGGTTTATCCTTTAGGGAAGATTCATGGAGAGGAGTGGCAGGCTTCTTTTTCAAATGGAGTTCCAGCTGGCAGCGTTGCCAACTTGCTGTCTGTGATCTTAAATCAAGAAACCTCGGTGGCCTGGGAGTGTGTTGGATGGGTAGGGTGGCGCAATACCTTCTAAGGGCATTTTTTTTTCTTTTGTGTGGATTTTGTTACCTTTGTCACTGCCCTGTGTATACCTGGCCTGTGCTGGGCTGTATCTTGAGTCTCAGGAAGACAGCACAGCAGGCATCTCTGGTCATTGGTGTATGTGTGAAATAGCCTAGGATGTGTGCCAGCTGAGTGCTGTGTGCACGGAGGTGTGTGGCTGCTGTTGCACATGTCGGGGTGTATCCACTGTATCGCTGTAGAACAAAAGAGGTGTGTGCTCATGTGAGTTTGTGGAGACCACTCTGTTGGGTGGAGGCTTGTAGATTTGCCCACAGCCCCATTCATAGGAAGCGGGATAGAGGGGCCAAGTCAGTTTTGTGAAGGCATCTAGCTGTGAGCGCCTGAGTCGGGACAAGAAACTAAGGCTGGCTTCAGAGCCTCGCCTCCCTCCTCTGCTCCCCAGGGAAGATTTAAGTGATAACAAAAAGTTTAAAGGGCTGGCAGCATGCAGTGGCCCCACTGTCATCAAGGGGTCTGGCGGATGTGTGTGTGATCACATGCATGCCCCCCTCCTCATTCTGGCCTCTNAGCTCTTGCCCATGCCTGGGCCCCCAGCCCAGCCCCGTCACACGAGGGCCTTTCTTTCTGAGGATTGCAAACGCGCCAAAGATTAACGCCTGCAGCTGGCTGTAGCCCTAAACAATGACAAGACCTAGGAAGTGAAGGAATCGCCAGGGGACTACAGAGCCCTGTCCAGTGAGGCGGGTGGGTCACGGTCTGCCCGCTTGACTCCAAGTGACCCCGACCGCCTGCCCTTCCCCCCAGCTCCAGCTCCAAGCTCCAGGCTGGAAGCATAAACAGTCTGTGTAGAAATTCTCACTCCAAAGGCTAGACCGCTTTGCACAAGTAAAGCCTTCTGCTAGAGATTGGGGGGTGGGACAGTTAGAGAAGAAGGGGAGCACCCGTCCAGACAGGAAAATCAAGTATTGGGGAGGGGCCTGGCGTCAGAATCTCAGCTGGGGGCTTCGACCCACCCTGTTCTACAAAGACAAGATAAGCTGACAATCCCAGCACTTGTCAGGCTGAGGTAGGAGAATGGTCAGCCTGGGCTACTAGCAAGATCCTGGGGGTTGAGGGGGAGGTAGGGAGAGGTAAAACCAACCCAGGTAGGTCCACTGCCTTTCTCCTCCCNGTATCTCCACCCCCTCCCTCCCGTGACAGCTGAAATAGCCCTGGCTACTTGAAAACTTCACCCTGAGCTAGGAGAGGGAAGGAAGCCAGTGCGGGAAAGGCTGGGTGGTCGTCGTCCGCACTGATTTTCAAGGCAGTGAGGGTGGGAGTTAGGGCTGGGACATGTAGCTTGGAGATCCAGCTACATGAGCCCAGACAGAGCATCAGGTGAACAGAGCCTGCTGGCTTGTGGCTGGAAGGACTTTCTGGGTGCAAACCTTCCTTGGCAGATGACTTGCTGTATGCCAGGCACAGCCTCCCATCTCAGAGCTCTGAGAAGGAGAGGTTTCAGTGACGTCATTTGGAAGACAACAAAACATAGCAGGCAAGAGATTCAGTCACTCGGCCCTGACCACAGAGCTAGAGAAAGAGACAGAAGAGCATTTGATCCTAGCCTGTCCTGCTCTAGGTTCAAGACTGATATCTTGCTGGGCATGGTGGCACATGGCTTTGATCCCAGCCAGCACTCGTGAGGCAGAGGCAGGTGGAGCTCTCTGAGTTCGAGGCCAGCCTGGTCTACAGAGTGAGTTCCGGAAAGCCAGGGCAGTTACACAGAGACACTCTGTCTCAAAAACCAAAACCAAAACCAAAAAGATTGATATCACCCTCCTGTGTCGTGTGTGTGGTGGGGGGGGAGAGGCGGTGAGGAGATGGAGGGGGTCAGAAAGAGTCCATCAAAAGGAGAACTGACCTTGCTTGGCTTGCCTGGCTGGTGTCTCCAGTGCTGTGAAGATTTTAGCTCCCAATCCAGAGGCACCTATGTCTTCCTTGAATTTGGGCATTAGTGGTAAATTCAGCCCTGTTCTTTCTCAGGGGCTGCTCACGTGCCTGCAAAGGCCTTTCTGGTCCTTCCCATAGCACACCAAAAAGAAATAAAGACACTGAGTGGAAAACAATGCACCCCCCTCTTCTAGTAGCCAGATGTGGGTCTCCTTGGATCAGAAACAAGGGCTGTGGCAGGTCCCAGCCCGTGACTGCAGAGCTTAGAAATGCAGGTGGCCAGTCCCCTCCACAGATGAAACCACTTAATTACCACACAATCAATATGCAAACAAGTGCCAAACTGGGTTTAAATCAAATTTCTCATTGGGGACTCAGTGGAGGAGGAGAGGCAGGCAGAAGGGGGGGCCACCAGGGTGGACCGCAAAGGAGGGGGCTGGCTGATAGAGAAAAGGGTATCAGTGAGACCCAGGCACCCCAGGGCCATTCAGAGGCCCCCAGAGTCTAGCGTGGGGACCTGCTTCCCACTGAGAGGAACTGGGGTCCTGTGCCTTCAGGCTGCCTACTTCAGGAGGGTTCTGAGGCCTGTCAGCTGAAGTCTGGCGGCCTCTGCTAATTCATTTGACTCGGAAATCTCAACTTGACCAGNTTCCCCCTCCCCTCTTTAAAACAAACTCATTAAACTTGTCAACACTCATTAGGTCTGTAAAACATTGAACTGGAGCCACTGGGGGAACTCAGAGAGGGTATGTGTTAGCTGTGTGTGAGCATCTGGGAGCGCGCACTCCGGAGCTGAGCCAGGCCCCGGGAGACTCAGCTCAGGCTTGGCCACGGGACCAGAAGTCACAACGGTTCGTTTTCTTGCATCTGCCCGTTATCAAAGGCAGAACAATGCTGGGAGTGAGGCCCCCAGAGTTGAACTTCAATGGGAGTTTGCATTAGGCTGCCTTGGTCTATCACAGTAGGATTTAGTTCACTGCGCCAAGCACTCTGCCACCAAGCTGCATCCCCAATCTGAGCCTGCTGCATTTTAGAGCCTGGCACTGGTGGCTGCTATGATTTCAAGGAGTGTTTCCTTAGCAGCTTTAGTTTGAACTCCAGCTTCCTGCTTCGAGCCAGTACTTTACAGGACAGCCCTTTTCTTTAAACCCCAGTTTCCCCAAAGTAAAAAGTTCAGTGAAGAAGCAGGGTTGTGGTGAGGAGTGAGCTGGCACAAGAGCAAAACCAGGAGGTCTGTGGTCCTGCCGGGACATTAGGAAGAGAATTTCTTCTTTGTCCTCCACCACCCACCCACCCACCTCTTCTACCTGCTCCCCACCCTCAACCCCTTGCCACCCAGTGTGGAATCCCAGGGGTGGGGGCTAGATCCCAGTCCTATGTATATGTTTGGAAGGGGGACCCTAATCTGAAGTTGGGAAAGTGGAGGCTTCCAGAAGAGAGTCTGAATCCAGGGATAGAGGGACACAGGGGTCTTAGAATGAGAAAGCACATTTAGCAAGGGGAAACTGTGTTACAGGGTTGGGGGTATAATTTAGTCACAGAACTCTTGCCTAGACACAGGAGATGAGTCTCAGCGTGGGGAGGCATAGAAAAGATGACTTTAAAGGAGAGCTAATTACTGTGTGTCACACACACACACACACACACACACACACACACACACACCCACACACACCCCTGTGCCTGCTTTTAAACACTGCCTGTTGCAGAGGAACCCAAACCACTCAGGTCTACAAATCACAGCTGGAAGAAGCCTGCTGCTGCGTCCAGAGTCTCCTCTTGGGCCCCAGTCTGCAGAGTCCAGAGATGGCCTCCTTGCCTCCCCGGGTCTGCTCTCGGGCCGGCCGGGGAGAGAGCATCCAGCCGATGAATAGCCGTTTTGTCTGGGTCCTCTTTCAGCATCTATGATGTGTTCTTTTTGCCTTTAAAGTGGGGTGTCTGCAGTCTCCGGCTCTTTCTCTCTCCCTTTCCCCCTTCCCCCTCTTATTGAGAATACCCCCTTTAAAAAGAGAGAGAGAGAGAGAAAGAGAGAGAGAGAGAGANATGCCAGCCTTCTGCTATTTTCCCCTCTCCTTGAAAATGAGAACATCAGCCATTGAAGTGGATTGATGAACTCTTCCAAAAAGTTTATTAAGGGAGGTTAGACAAAAGCCCGCGGGTCTGCAGGCAACTGAGCAGTCAGTATATATACTGGGCCCTTTTGTCCCCCCAGGGCCGACGCTTGAATACCTCTCAATGGCCCTCTTCAGAGTGACAAGATCAAGCCAGACAACGGCTTGTTAAAAGGAACTGCTAGCCGTTTCTCTCTGGCCGGGCGCAAAGCTGCGTCCCCCACTTCGCTCCTGCATTAATGTACATCTGCACCCGCGGGAATAATCGGCTGGAATTCTGTTGGTTTTGTGTGGGTTTTTCTTTTCTCTTAAATACACTCTCCTCCTCCTCTGCCCTGCCCCCACCTGCCCCTCCCCTAGCCACCTCCTCCCTCCCCACAGCTGTCCTAGAGGCATATGTTACCCAGCTCTGCTGTCTGTGTCTTGGGAGTATCCTTGGATGGGTATTTCTGGAGAGGAAGGAAAGAACAGGGTTCTGGAGCCTCTGTCTCTTTGGGTCATCATTGTGGATGTTCCTGTGCCCCAGGGGATGGGAGGTGGGAACCTAGCTACTTTGTCACAGCAAGCTGGGGATTCTCTGTCCCATTTATGGATGGAAATCCAGGCAGGTGTGTGGAAGTCTGGAATATTCTCCAGACCTGGCCAACTCAGTGCCTGTGTTCAACAGTCCCTAGGTATGGTGGGTTTCCCATGCGACAACCTGGTNAGAGCAGGGAAGCTGTTCTAAGGGACAGGGACAGCTGGATGCCTGACCCTAGGAAGTACGGTGGGCAAGACTGTTAGACCCATAGGAGTGGGACAGGAGGGGAGGAGAAGTTGCCTAAGGAGGAACCATGGGTGCTGACAAGGGTGGACACTGGACAGAGAAACTGAAGGGTCAGCTCTGCCCTCTTCAGCTGGGCNGGGCAGTGTGCATGCAAGCCTGTGTCCATGTGTGTATATTTTGAATCACTGTACTAATGAGTTTCATTTTACTGCCAATTGCATTTTGTTCTGTCTGGATGCCCCAGCTCCAGGGTCAGGACACTGTGATAGACAGGTGCTCAATAAATACTCCTTGCATCTACAACCTTCCTGAGATCCAGAGGGGCAGCTGCTGCTTCTGGGGGCTGAAACTCTTCCCTCCCAACCTCAGAGACAATTGTCTTCCCCTTCTGAGCAGTCCTCTCCTAGCAGTGCTAGGGGAACAGACTATGCTCCCCTCAAGGATAGGGATAGCATGAAGGAGAGAAAGGGGCCGGGCCAACAGCCGGAGTAGGAACCCCTCTGCCTCCTAATGGCCCTCTCTGATAGAGAACTGGTTCTCTTAGTTTCCCCTTATTTCTGCAATGGAACCCCACCCCGCCCCCAGCCCCAGGCCATCTAGGCCCATGGATGGCCCAGAGGGCTCAGGTGGATCAGCTCATTCTACTAAGAGGGCGGCCTGAGCCTTATCTCACCTTTGGTGTAGACCAGTACAGGTTCAAATCCTGCAGCTTGCCAACCAGTCACTGTGACCCAAGTCTATATGGCCAGCAGAAAGGAAATGCTCCCCCCCAGAAAAAATGTTCAGGTTGGGACAAATGTTCAGGCATCCAGGCCAGCCCCCTTCATGTCTTCCTGCTTAAGAGTAGAATTGAGAAAAGGAAATCCAGATGTGTGCGTTCGTGTGTGTACGCATGTGCGTGTGTACACCAGGTGGGGGAGGTGATGGTACAGCCACTGTAACTTAAGAAATTTACCCCCCCCCTCCCGTCCACCTACTCCAGTGAAAGATAACTATTTCACGGATGATTCAAGCCAAACTTCCCCNGAGGAAGGGCTCTGACCCATGACCCTTGTAACCTGTATTTAGCACCTTCAAAAGCTCCTCCTAGCCCCAGAGAGCTGCCCTGAGCCAGACCTAGGGAACAGGGCCATCAGCAAGCCAGGTCCTGAGCTCAGGAATCCTGAGTGAAAAGCCAGATGGGTCTGGGAGGAGCTGGGCTAGCCTGTGAATGAGTGGCCACAGGGCACCTGGCGAGGTGGAGGGATGGAGGAATGGGCTCCTAGAGGGTGATCAGGAGGTAGAGAAGGTTAGGGCAGCGCCCCCCCCCC
>LZPO01107921.1:158957-182985 GCA_001675575.1 Neotoma lepida
CCACCACCACCACCACCACCACCACTACTGCCTTCTTGACTGTGGCTATGGGCACATCCTTGAGACTCTGACCTCAACACAGGCTCTCAGCAATGTGATGTAGTCTTGGCCCAGAAGCTGGAGTTAATGAAGCTCCTGAAGCCCCAGGACATTTGGGATCCACCAGATCCCCCACATAGGGTGAAGGAGAGAAGGCAGCAGGGCCTGGGAGTTGACAGAGACGTCCCTCAGCACAGAAGACTNTTCAGCTGCTTCTGACCTCCCAGCTCCCTCCCTTCTTCCCAAACTGATGGGTGCACAGCCTGCATAGGGTAGGGTGCATGGCTGGGTCCTTTTTACCAGGAGCAGGGAAGATGTGTATATGTGGAAGGAAGAACAATCAAGTGTGACCAGAAGTGAGAACGGAGCTTGGGGCCAGCGTTTGCTTTCCTAAGCACCTCAGGGCAGGACCCGTTTTGGGGCCCCAAGTGATGAGGATAGAGAGGGTGTCTGGGATGCTCTATAATGAATCGAGGCTGGACCATTCTGTTCATTACCAGCAATGCACACACAACATCCCTCAAACTCAGACAGAGCAGGGCACCGTTGAGAAGAGTGGCGTGTCCCCAACATCCATCTCTNTGTCTCGAGACACAAACCTATTTCATCATCTGTTCACTTATGCCACGCACCCTCAATGACTCCCACTGAACTCCCAGGGGTTCAGTGACGAAAAAATGCCAGGCCAGGGAGAAGTCCCATTTCACACAGCTGGCAGTGGTGTGTGTACACGGAGTGTTCAGGGCATATGTGTCATTGGGAAGGTTGGGTCCCCAGTATTAGATGATTTCACACAGGAGTCCAAAGAGTCCTGTGTGGGTCAGCAGCCAGCATCATGCTGTTTTGCTCACTTCCTGGGCCTTCCTGGGCCTGACTAACTAGCCACAGACTTCATGAGTGAACCAGGCTGAGGGGCATGACAAGGCAAAGGGCACAATCCAGGGTAGGACGGAAAGGGGAGAGTCGGGCAAGACAGAGAGCTGGAGCCTGAAACTGAGTTGCTTGGTGCTAGGCTGAGTGTCAAAGAGGAATATGGGTAGAAGAGGTGGGCAGGGGTGGGGTGCTGGAGTAGGAGAGATGGGCAGGAGCAGGGTGCTGGGCTAGGAGAGGTGGGCAGAGGTGGGGTGCTTCATCTCCTGGCAGGAGTGAATCATGCATTGGCCAGTTCCTGCAAGCTAGCCTGGCCTGTGCACACCTGGTGAGCCAGTTACAGCTGAGTACTTTGCACTGAGGGGGCGAAAGGACGGGCCACCACTAGGCTGGCGGCCCCCAGCTGAGCTGTAAATGACTTTTCCATTTGCTGAGGCCTGTGCCCAGGCCTGCTTGGTATTCAGAGACACCAGGCCCATACTCGCCAGCTCTCGGCTCTGCCCGAATTACTTGATTAAAACGCATATCAACTATTATGTGATTCGTTTCTCCGCCACAGCTCCAGACTAGGGCCTATGTTAAACTGTAATAACTGGGATGGGGGGGGAAGAGGGGTGTAGGGAACTGGGCTGGGGGGGGCTTCTGTGATGGGGTGCCGAGGAGAGAGACCCTGTGCCCCTTGGCTAGTGTTGGCTTCCACTGCCTGAGGGTGAGGAGGCCTTGGGAGGTGTGTGGCTTCAAAAACCACCACTATTTGTGAGGCCTTCTCCAGCCAGAAAGAGAAGGGAAGGGCTGGGGAGGGCAAAACAACCCCCATGATTTCAAGATCACAGGCNGACTTCTCAGAGAAGCTGCCGTGGCAGGTGTGGAGCCAGGGTCCTTGGCTTTTGTTCCAGCCTCACCGCTCCAGGGCTCCACTGGGCACCTGTGAAATGGGCTGACTTCATCTTCTGGCATTCCAACTGACCAGAACAACAGTTTCATGTTAGCAGTGTGAAAGGTCTGCAATCTCGTGCGTGGAGATGGGTGTTGTTGCAGGATGCCAGACATCGAAAGGCACTTGAGATTGCTCTGCCAGGCTGTGAGCATCGGTGCTGCTATCCTGAGTGCCTGCTGTGTGCCAGGCATCATCAGTGTCACAGTCAAGGATCTGCTGGCTTAGCAAGACCAGTAGACCCATCCACAGACACGGCCATTGTCCCCAGAGACTTAAGATATGACTCTGCGTATGTGTGTGTTGGAGGATAAGGATTGCATAGGGATCAGAGGTCAGTCTTGGGTGTTGTTTCCCCAGGAGCTGTCTATTGGGACAGAGTGTCTCAGTGGGACCCAGTTGAGCTGGGATAGCTGGCCAGTGATCCCCAGGGATTCATTTGTTTCTGTCTCTCCTATGCTGAGATTACAGGTGCACACCTCCACTGGCTGTCTATGTGGTAGCTGGGGATTGAATCAGGTCCTCACACTTGTGCAGCAATCGCTTGGCCATGGAACCATCTCTCAGCCCTTCATCCCTGTTTTCTGACTGTTGAGACTTAAGAACCCCCCAAAATGGTGCTGAAATCTGCTTGGTCTGATAGATTTACCTGATAGATCTACCTAATCTACCCTGCTGGTAGATCACCCACTGTGAGGGTTGTACTGGATAAGCAGGCTCCATCCCACAGCAAGGACATGGCTAGAGGTAGAGGCAGGAGGTGGCTCTACATATTCATATATGAAATGATTAGCTTGATTGGGAGCCTTGTATGTGGGAGTATAGAGTCTGGATACACCAACGGCAGATGGTTTGTAGCCTCACTGGTTTATTGAGACTTCTTGGCATAGCCCAGCACTCTGTGATAGCTTCCTGGGATGGGATGGGCTCTAGAAGACCTTGAAGAAGGCAGGAGCAGAGTATCTGTAGGAGGTTATGGTAGCCACCCCAAGCGACTTTCCATTCTCCGTTTGTCTCCCACCATCAGCCTGGGCTAGGCTATCCTGGTCTTTGACAAATCCACATCTCTGGTCCCTGACCTGTCCTCAGATTTCCCTGGCTTTTGTGGGTCATGTAGCAGTCTTGATGTCTGATATCTGTCTATCTGTCCTGTGCACCCATTCGCTGGATACAGTGCTTCTCACCTTGGACTAGGACAGGAGTGATGTCTCCTCCATCAGAGTGGAATCTCCCTAAGACAGACTTTTTCTCCCCAACTTAGTGGGCCTCCTGCTCCCCTAAGCAGAGACAGAATCAGCTCCTTACTGTCCCTTCTCTTTTGAGCTAGTGTTTGGGACAGTTGCATCCCCCAGCTGCAGGGAAGGAGGAAGACAGGGCTCACAGCTGGCCAGGAGCTGCTCTCTCCTGCCCACCCCAAACCTGCCAATTATGTAATGAATGCTTTACTGTGTCTGCTTCCCCCACAATCCCTCTCCCCAGGCCTGATGCCCAGGCTCCAATGAGCCACCAGTTTTCCCTGCCCAGAGGAGTAAGCCACAGCCTGCTGGGCCACCAACACACTTAGTCTTAATCAGTAGATTAATTTAACCCAGAAGGTGAAGGGTTCCTAGGGATGGAGAAGGGGGTGCCGAGAGGGTGGGGTACAAGGAACTGAATCAAGGGCACTGAGGGGTGGCATAGAAGCTCTTTGTGTCCCTTCTCAGGCCTCTCTGTTTCCCCTGTACCCCATTTTTTTCTCATCTTTACTATCATCATTAATAATGATATGTGCTTTTTGTCCCAAATCACTCCCCGTCTACTTTATTTTGTTCCTGAAGACTTCCAGGGGTGAGATGGTATTGCATGAATAGATTTCATCTTCTCTTTCCAATTGAGAAAATCAAGAGAGGAAATGACTTCTCCAAAGACACATGAAAGCGAAAGACAGACCTGGGTCCAGTTCTCAGGTCCCTGCTGGACCAGGGTTGTCCCAGGAGTCTTCAAACACCCAAACTATCTCCCAACTACATCCCTCCACAGAAATGAAGAAATTTGGGTTTGGGCTGTGTGGCCTCCTTCAAGTGGCTGAATCTCTCCAAACCTTATTTGGCCTGTTTTCTAAGGGACTCAGTAGCTCAGGCTTCACAGATCTGTCAATGAGGCTCACAGAAAAGGCTGCAGGAAGGGAAGCCTGGTCCCCTGGAATGGGCCNGAGAGTTGGAAGCTGAAGTCACAAGTAGGCTGCATCCTTGGTCTCTTAAGAACTCTTTGGATCTTTGTGGGCAGTGGAATAGAACTGTCCTCCTCAGCATCCAGAGGGTTGTTATGGCAATGCTTCATTGCAGAGGACCGGTTCTCTCAAACAGCAGGGGCCTGTGTANTCTGTTTTGCTCTATTCCATTTTGGCTTGGGATTGGTGCCTCTAGACCCACAGAGCTCCACACATTCCCTGCCTACTAAGGATGGGAGGGACAGGGAGCCAGGGATGAAGTTACTGGTCTCTTTGGAAAGCTGCAATCTGAAAAGCAGAAAGAAACGTGTGAGGAGGGGGCAAGAGTCTGGCCATGATAGGGCACTTTGGGTTTCTGCCCTCAGCTTGGCGGGATGGTCTCTGCCCAAGATTTTGTTCCTGACAGTACTCATCACCATCCGCCTAGCCAGTGTCTGAGTTCTGAGTCCAGGGTCACCTGGAGGGACATTCCCTGGAGCCTGCTCATGCTGTGCCTACTTCTTCCCCTGATTTAACCACTCTCCTGGTCCCCATCAGAACACTGAGGCCACTGGTGTGTCTGGCTCTGAGCCCCAGTGAGTGCTGGGAAGGGAACCTCAGGGTNCCATGCGTGCCCACTTTTGATGTTCTCACTGGAGCTAGGGTNGGTGGGCAGCTGGCAGGCTGTCTAGAAAAAAACAGGGGAGGGTTGGCTCTGACCTTAGGCAGCTACCCATTGGCTCTCTGGGCATGGAACATAGTGTCACAATCAGACACAGCCTGGCAGTGGCCATTAAAATACAGAGATGAGTCCCCAGTGAACAAGATGAAATGATGGAGAGAAGGAAAGAGCTGGGGAGGAATCCAGCCCAAGCCAGGGCGTTGGCCAAGACTCTTTCTCTCCCCATGTGCCACCTGGCCCCTGGCAGTGGATGCAGCCCTGTGGGAAAATGATCCCGTGTGCTTTTGATGCACAGGACCTTTGCACATGCTCCTCCCTCAGCCTGGCATGCTTTCCTCTCAACTCCAGATGACTTCTAAATTGTATTTTGTTGTTGTTGTTGTTGCTCTCACTGTGTTGTGAATGGGCTGTGTGTGTTGGGGGAGGGGTTGTTCTTTATGGGAAGGGCCTAGACTCTTGTGTAGCCAAACCTGGGAAGCATCTGAGTGTATGCTTGTGAGTAGGTCAGAGTGTAGAGTGTAGGCTGACTGCAGTGTAGACAGCCGCCCAGAAGCTTTGTACACTTCTGCCTACCTTTCTGTGACTCTGTTTCCCCATAGGTAGTGTGAGTAGGTAGCTGCCGAGTCCCTCTAGCTTGCCTTAGACTGAGCGCTCTAGGCATAGAGTCTTGGTCCCACTTTGTCCCCTGTGTGCTTGGCTTATGCAGGAGCATAGTAGGTGCTCAGTAAATGATCTGTAAATGAATGAATGAATGAGCAAATGAATGCAAGAATGAACAAAAAAGCTCTAAGAATCCCAATGACATAGTAAAGGGAAGGGAAAGATAAATGAGGGTAAAAAGAGGGAGAAATAGGAAGGAACAGGACTGGTTCAGTCTCTCACCTACTCCACCAGGCCAGAGAAGAGCAGGAGGCTCAGTGCCGCCGGTGGAGATGTGAAGCCAGCTCCATTCCCCAGGTCTAAGCCCCAACGGCCAGGACAACTGACCAAGCCATTTCTTTTTCTTTTTTTGGTTTTTCAAGACAGGGTTTCTCTGTGTAGTCCTGGCTGTCCTGGAACTCACTCTGTAGACCAGATCTGCCTGGAACTCACAGAGATTCACCTGCCTCTGCTTCCTCTGCTCGGATTAAAGGTGTGCGCCGCCACCGCCAGGCTGATCAAGTCATTTCCGCAGCCTCCTTCCCAGCTGGACTCAGAGCTCAGCTGCCTGTCAGCCCCTTCCTGAGCAAGCCTGGCCCCAGCCTCCCACACTCACGGGAGACCAAAGCCTTTACCTTGCATGTTTTCCTCAAAGGTGGAGTTGATCCTTGCTCACTGGATTCTGCTTTTCTACTTTTCTTAAAGACAGGCTTACTGACGTGCAGTAAAAATGCAACCACACTCCCTGCCTCAGAGCTTATCATCCTTTGAGGATTTTTCAAAATTTAATTTACGTTTATTATTTGGGGGGAGGGTCACATATCACAGCGTGCACTTACTTGTGGGAGTGGGTTCTCTCCCTCTACCGTGTGGTTTCCAGGGAATTGAACTCAGGTTGGCAGTGTTTGTGCAGCCTTTACCCCCAGAGCCACCTCGACGGCACCTATCCTTTGCATTTTGAGAGATGCATTTTATCAAGTCTTAAGTCAGGGGCATCCATGTCAGTATAGATAATTAAATGCCTCTGTGGAGGGGGCTAGCTTTAAAGGCAATGGAATACTTGGGCAGAAAGTGTTTACCCAGTCTCCTGGGCTGGACATGGAGGCTCTCTCCCATCCTTCATTGCTAAGCCGTGATGTGGTAAGCAGTCTTTGTCCTTTGGGAGAGAATGGGTCCCCAAGACAGTGTTCTGAGAAAGACATAGGCATGACCCGTGCCCACTGTGTCACCCGCTGTAGGGAACCGTCTGGATGAGGGCTCAGATGTGGAGTCAGAACCTGACCTCCCGCTGAAGCGCAAGCAGCGTCGCAGTCGGACCACATTCACTGCTGAACAGCTGGAGGAACTGGAAAAAGCCTTCGAGAGGACCCACTACCCGGACATCTACACCCGAGAGGAGCTGGCACAGAGGACCAAGCTCACGGAGGCACGAGTCCAGGTAGGGAGAACTGGGTGATCGCTGGAGTCAGAGGCTGGGCTGGAGGAGGTAACACCGGCAGCTCCTGAGTCTAGTGCTGACTCCAGAAGTTTGCCGTGGGTGATCCCAGAATCACGTACATGGTAATGCACCCAGCCGCCAAAGAGGCTACACAGGTCAGTTGGTTGATTTACAGATTGAGGTGGAGAGCCCAAAGAGGAGGAGGGACACAGGGAGAGCTGAGAAGAAAGAAGAAAAGGGAGAGGGAGAATGGGAAAGAGAAGCCGGAGGAGAGGAGAAGGGCAGAGTGGACAGTAGTCAGAGAAGAGGGCAGGCACACAGAATCCCCAAACTTCCCTGTGTGGAGGGAAATTTCCCAGCGGGCCTCTCTTCCTCAGGCAAGGAATGAGTTTCCCATTGCTAGAAGAATGCAAGATGTGTTCTGAGTAGATTCACCCAAGGCCCTAAACACCCTAAGTACAGAGTCCCTAATCGGTGGGGCTGGTGACAGGGGAAAGAGCCCAGGCTGAAGTTCAGGTCAGCATGGGGGAGGAAAAGGGGGAGAGGCAGCCCATCTCATCTGCTCCAGGCTGAGTCCTGAGGATCTCTTCTCCTGCAGAGCACAGACTAGACTCATCTCTGCACCTGCCTGGAGAGGGCTAAGGCTAGGGAGGAGATTGGGGGACAGCAGGGTGACTTGATGAGTGGCTCGGCATGGGAGCCTTGTCCTGGACTGTCACCTTCATGGACAGAGGAGGTGGGTCTGCAGAGGGGCTGTCTCAAACCATGCAGTCCCTAGAAGTGGCTCTCCTCAGCAACACCATGGCTGCAAGCCGCAATGCTGAAGGTGATGGAGCCTCAGACTCACAGTCAGGTTGGGATGGCCACTCCCCCAGCCCAAGTCATGGATACAGAGGCTGGAGCTCAGAGAAGTGGCCCATGGGACACAGAGCTAGACTGTGGCAGCTTGGCCACCCTGAAGCCTACATTCTTTCTGTGCCCTAGAGAAGGAAGCTGACTCAAAAACTGGAAAGGCCTAGAAGAAACTGGCCTTAAACCCTCCAGGAACCGGTGGACCTCTCTCCACTCCCCACCCTCTGGGGGAAGAGGGCAGGCCAAGGCAGCCAGCTAGCTCATCTCATCTCCTCCCCTCCTGATGACACTGGAGCTGCAGACTGCCTGCCCTCTCTCCTTGATCCTCGCAGCTGTTGTCCTGAGTACATTCCTCCCAGCTTCCTCACTCCCTAGTCTGGCGGCCTGTGGCTTCCCACCACCCGGAACCTGGCAACTTCTTAGAAAAGTTCCTGGCCATCAGGACAGTGCTTTCATTGGCCCAGGGCACAGGGAAACAGGTGTTACTCAAGGTCCAAGGAGGGAGGGGTCTGGGAATGGAGGAGGCCAAGCTGTGGCGAACCACAGAAAGGCCACCAGCCATTGATTCACTGGTTCCCTCTCTTCTCATGGCCTGTGAGCTCCCTGGGTAGGATAGAGCAGAGGGGAAGAAACAAAAACAAAATTATAGAGAGGCTGACCCAAAAAGGGAGGAGTCTGGAAGCACTCAGACACTTGGAGGCCCTGGAGGTGGGACAAGGGCTGACAGGACATACGCTCAAGTCCAACAGAGGGGTCTGCAGGAAGAGGCTCCAGGTGGAGAGGCCCNATCCCTGCCACTGAGTAGATCCCCTTCAGTAATTCAGCCTCCTCTTCCAAAATGAAGTTTGGACCAGGAGCTCAGGATTGCNGGAGCTCAGTGGTCACCAAGACTCCTTNGGGTTCTGAGGTCTTACTGGCAGAGCGGATGCCCAGTGAGGGGATGAGACCACTGTGGATGGATATGCTCAAAGAAAAACACAGAGACCTTGGATTGGGAACCCTGGCGTGGGTTTCCTGCTGTGGGGAGTGGGCCAGGGACTCAAGGCCCTGGATGCTGGTGTGATTCTCTAACTCTGTATCTTGCCACTTAGCCTCTGCTTTGAGGAATCTGTANTTCTAGGGTCTCTGGGACATCTCATCTCAGGGTGTGGGTGAGTGGAGTGGTTGAAATGGGTACGGAGTTGGAATCTGCCCCTAAAGATCCTCCCTGTCCCAGTGTCCTTTTCTGCAAAATGGAGACCATGAGAGCAAGGTCTGCTCACTTCTAGGGTTACACGATTAAATGCAAAGCATCAAGGTGTTAGGGACTGATGATGGTGAAGCTTGTAGCTCAGTGGGCAGNGCGCTTGCCTAGCATGCACAAGGTCCTTGGTTTGGTCCCCAGCACTCCATNAACTGGTTGGTACACACCTATAACCTCAGTACTTGGGACTAGAAGAAGGAAGTTCAGAAGTTTAACATCATCCTTGGCTATCTTTCAAGTTCGAAGCCAGCCTAGACTACGGGAGACCTTGCCTTTAAAAAAAAACAAAAAACAAAAAACCAAGGGGTAATGGCACACACCTTTAACTTCAGTTCTCAGGAGGCAGAGTAGACTGATCTACACAGGGAGTTCCAGGACAGTCACATAAAGAGACCTTGTTACACCCTTGTTCCTTTCTTCATTCCTTTAGTCAATGGGCACCTATGGAATGCTCACCCTGCAGGGTATAAGGAATGTAGGGCCTCTGTCCTGGATGTCCCAAACCTGAAGACAGGTTGAGAGCTACTCAGCCAGGAGCAGAAAAACAGAATGATGGTTCANGTGNGGAAGGACAAAGCAGGGCCTCCTGTGAAGGGGCAGGGGGCTCACTTGTCCCACCTTAGATGCAGCCATAAAGGTGTTGGTATAGGAGGGCTTTTCATTCTAAAAGACCTCCCTGGATAGTGGTGAGGGGTCCCTGCCTTTGAAGTTCCCTGTAGACCATCCTGGGCTGCACAACGGTGGGCTCTGCTTCTTGGAAGAAGACACTGACCATCTGGGAGCTGCCTGCTGGGGCACTCACCTCACCCATGCCTCAGCTCTCTGCAGGGGCCCAGGCTTAGCAGCTTCTTCTTNCCTTCAGGTCTGGTTCAGTAACCGCCGTGCCCGCTGGCGCAAGCAGGCAGGAGCTAACCAGCTGGCTGCCTTCAACCACCTTCTGCCTGGAGGTTTCCCACCCACTGGCATGCCCACCTTGCCACCCTACCAGCTGCCAGACTCTACCTATCCCACCACCACCATCTCCCAAGGTGAGTGTCTGTGATTAGAAAATGTACAGTCCCACTCGCTGTTCTGACCTTGAAACTCCTGTCACTCAGGGCTGAAGAGCAAAAGCCCCTCCTGCCCCTCCACCATCCCCCGGGGGGGGGGCGGGCAGCACTGGGCTACTGAGGCCCCTCAAGGAAGGAAGATCCTTTGGGCACAGTTCTTTCGATAGCTCCTAAGATACCACACAGCCCCAGCAAGGGGAATGCTGAGGGAAGGAGGTGGCAGGGCGAGAACCCAGGATATCCAAAGGCCTTGGGAAGTAAAGATTTCCTTCCCCAGTTTCCTTGACCCCCGCCCCCCAGTCTTGCTCCCAGCATACACAAGAAACCTCTTGACATTTGTGGCATAGGGCTGTCTCCTGAAGGGCCTGGAGGCTGGCATTCTGGAGGCTAAGGAGCCAGAGAGCCCTACCTGTGATTCTCAATAAGAAATCAAACCAGTGCTGAGGACCCCAGGGTCCCAGCCCTGGAATGCTGTGCAGAGGGACTCTACTGGCCAGGAGAACAACTCAAGTTCAGTNATTTCAAGCATNNTTCACTCATAGACCTCTTCTCTAGTCCAACCTGACGAGCCTCAGATGCCCCGTCCCCTGCCCCATAAGCTACAACTCACTCTTGCTTTGTACCCTTCTTCTGCATGAGTGAAGGCACCTGACAGGTCATCNGCACCCACAAAATGCTAAGAGGACAAGTCTGGGTAGGTTATAGTTCTCATCAGGTACAACTTANAATCCATTTATTGAGCATCTACTGTATGCGTAACACAAGCACTAGGACCTACCTGTGTGCCAGTTGCNTAGAGGTCACCTATACATCAACTGGGTGGCAGTCAAGCCTNGGCCAGTCTGTAGAGCTGCCTGGGAACCAGCTTGTTTCAGCCCAAGTCACTTGAGAAGCTGGTCCCTGCCCTCCAGAGGGCANGAAGGGATGGAAGAATCCTAAGATTGCTTTTGCCACTTGCTTAGGACCTCTCTGGGTCTCTCCTCAGATGGGGGCAGCACAGTGCACAGGCCCCAGCCCCTTCCACCGTCAACCATGCATCAGGGTGGACTGGCTGCAGCNGCTGCAGCAGCTGACACCAGCTCTGCCTATGGAGCCCGCCACAGCTTCTCCAGCTACTCGGACAGCTTCATGAACCCAGGGGCCCCCTCCAACCACATGAACCCTGTCAGTAACGGCCTGTCTCCTCAGGTAGGTGACCTCTTTGCTCCATTTAGGGGTCTCATTGCCAGACTCTTGCTGACCCAACCAGAGGGGCCCAGGGCAACCCAGGTGGTCTCTCTCCCACAGGGGAAAAGTGTCACTCAGAACTCAGTGGTCTTGAGAAGCCTCTGGGTGTTGGAGACCCTGAGAGAATTTGAATGGGAAACAAATGTTCCTTCTTCCTTCCCTTGCCTGTGTCTGTGATCATGGCTCTGGGCTGACCTTCCTCTTGCTGCCAAGCTGGANATTGGGGAACAGGTTGTCACTTCCCCCAAATCATCAGGGAATGATTACAGGACCTGCTCTTGGCCTAANAGCCATTCTGAGCTTGGTAACTGACCCATGTGTCAGCATGTGCACCAGGCACTTTCCTACAGTGAGCAGGGGAAGGCTGGTGCCAGGTTTGAATCTAGGACCAAGAGTTCTTCCTCGATCCAGTCAGCACTCCATGCCTCGCTTTTTGTCAGGAGTGAGCGATCATTGGGATGAAGGGATCTCTCNTATTGGTGGAGAGAATTGCTGCCACGGTTCTGAGCCAGGAATCTCTCTCTACTCTAGATGGGAGCTTAGAAACTCAGGTTCACTCACGTGCAATTGGTTGCTGGATCAGTCACTCATGGCCCAATGGAGTGGTGGCTTCGGAGAAAGATGGAACAATAACGAAGCGTTTGGAGTGGTTATTGGTGGGTTTGTTGGACAGACCTAATGTTTGGAGTCTGAGTGATTTTTGAGAAGCTGATGTGTTTGCTTCTGCAGCTACAACAGGCTCTCAAGTTATCCTGAGGAAAGAAGTTTATTCTGTCTCCCACCTGCTATGCCTCTCTTCCTCCTGTCTGCAGGAGCCAGGCCTGGCAAGGGGAGCAAACTGATCTGAACAGCTGTGTTGTTTGGGAGAAGGTGCAGGCTTTGGTGGAGGCGGAGAGGCTCCTTCCGCTGCTCTGGGGCCANTGTGCATCTGGGTGCCTCAGCTTTTCCCTGTTTACAGGGTCTGTTCCTAATACTCTACCAGGAATGCAGCTGTGATATGTGGACGGCTGTATGTGTGTGTGCCCATCCACTGANGGTGGCAAGGGTACCCTCTGCATATCGAGGGTTGAGTGGAGTCTGGATGTAAGTCAAAAGTCTCAACATTTCAAAGCCCCCACTTAACTCAAGGTTCAATCTCATCTTCATGGCTCTGGGGTCTTGGGAGGTAACTGTCATGGGGAGGGAGGACAATTCATAGTACAAGTTGACCTCCCTTGTCCTCTGTCCCCAGTAGGAAACCCCCCCATGGTTTATCTAGGCCCCCTGGGAGTGTGTCACCTGAGCTGAGGTGGGTTGTCACACTATGTTACCCAGAAACAGAGATCTGGTCCCTGTCACCTGGATAGTGTTAGCCACACAAGTTGGAAGGCATCTTTGTTTTCNCAGAAACCAAAGGGGGTTCTGTGTGTAGCTGAAGCTGGGAAATTTAGGGATGGGACCAGCCTGCCTGCGTATCTTGCTGGTCGTCTGTGACTGCCTGTGAGAAACAGACCTCTCNTCTTCCCATGCTTTGACNAGGATCTCTTGTCNNCATCCAGTCTTGGAAATGGGTGACTCTGAGTGTCAGGGACTCCCTGGAGAGAACCAACAGGATTTCATAAGAAATCCCTTTGTTCCTTGANGTTCTACACNGTACCCATCCTGGAGGTGGCACCTCAGAGGTCCGAAGGACCTAGTGCAGGCTGTACATCAGGTGCTGTCCCNGTACTTGGGACAAATCAGTAAAAACAAGTGGAGAGACCCTGCCCTGGGGAGCCCCCAGAGCAACCAANTCCATAGTGGCTCAATGATAAGAGGACTGAGCTTTCTGTAGTCCTGAGACAGACACTGCCCTGTTGTTATTCATATTTTAACCCACGTATGAGTCAGGATTCAAATCCACATCTCAGAAGTNCCAGATCCTAACTTCTCAGCTGGATGGAGGGAAGGGTTCCTTNGAGCCANGCTGTGAGTTAAAAATACCTCAGATTGGAGGCCACTGGCAGAGTGACTCAGTCCAAAGCCTTCCTTGAGGCTCAGAACCTCTAATGCCCCCACCCACAGACCCCCACCTTATAGCACCAGCCATTAAGTACTCCACAAGGAACCTCCCTCCNAGTTGTGCCCTGAGTCCTTCTGATGAGGCNCAGGGAAAGAGAAGCCTGTCCAGGGACCTCACTTCTGATGGCTCCTCTGGTTAAGACTCTGCTCCTGGCTGAGGGACAGTTACTTGGAAAATGACTTAAAAATAGCTCCTGAGAAACTGGGCATGGGGTGCACACCTGTAATCTCACCCAGCACTTGGGAGGTAGGAGCAGGAGGATCAGAAATTCAAGGTCATCCTTAGCTACATAATGAGCTCAAGGTCAGCCTGGGCTATAAGACACACTGTNGGCAAGAGGGAGGGGGGAGGTAGGCAGGTAGGCAGGCAGCCTTTGCAAGGTGAGTCCCTTGGGTCCTCAGCACTGCAGGTNGATGAGATGGACTGTTGCTTTCAGTTCTGGTTCCCACAGGACAAGGAAGATACCAGCCTGATGGAAGGGTCCCAATCTTATGGNAAAGCAGGACCCCTGACCTTAGGAGAAGCATGGCAGAGNCACATTTCTTGTCTCAGGTGTCTTGGTGTGNTGGCCTCCCTTGTTGAGGTCCCAGTGGGATGTACAGACAGACATCAAGAGGCTCTGCTGAGNTGCCAAATTTACCCACCCAGAACCAAAGTGAAGAGTCGGGAGTGAAGTTCTACCAACAGGGGACCTCCGCTGCAGGCAGGGGACCTGTGCTCAGGCCTCTTCCGGGGAAGACTTGTGGGATCTGTGGGGAGAAGTCATTCCCTGGTGCTCCCTTCTCACCCAAGGTTGGTGGGTGGACTTGGGAGTGGAAACTGAGGTCTGGGGAGGGCCTGGTGTGCCAAGATTCTTGCAAAGTCACACTCCAGACCTTGAGTCAAGGGCTCTTGCTGCTGTGTCACGGAAGGTAACTTGGTNGCAGCTCACACTCACTCTTCACATCTTCACTCACCATCATCTTCTTTGTCCCTCTCCATAGTTACAGTTCCCTCCAAAATAGTCTGTAGGTGGACCACTAGTCACGTGCCTGGGATCTCAGCAAACTAAGCCCTTTCGGCTTTTCTTCCTCTTGGATCCTTCTTGCCTTCTCCTCCTGTGCCTAGAGTAGTTAGACGGTGCCCTGATGGGTTAGGGTAGGGAGTGTGGCTCAGAGGCAAAGTGTTGCTGACCCTGCACTAGGCCCTGAACTTGACCCCTAGCAGTATAAACATAAATAAATAGATCAGTAATAGTTACAGTGACCGTCAACACAAAGTTCATGCTGAANGCAGGCCAGACATAGAAGCAGCAAACTGTGGTACCTCTTTCCATTCCTAGAATCGTGGTAGTTGTCTTATGACCTTCCATTCTGCGGGTGGGAAGATTATGTCATCCAGGGCCATCCATCCATTCATCCATCTATTCCTTCATCTACACATCTACCCAGTCACCTATCTATCCATCCATTCATCTACCTACCAACTCATCCATCCATCCATCCTCCTTCAATCCTATTTATCCATCATCATCCTATCCACCCATCCATCCATCCTCCTTCAATCCTATTTATCCATCATCATCCTATCCACCCATCCATCCAACCAGCCACACATCTTCCCATCCCCTCATTTATCCATATATCCATCCACTCACCTACCCAAGTCCATCCATCTATTCNTTCACCTATGTACCAACTAATCCATCCTCCCATCTGTCTACTTATACATACATCCACATATCTATGCATCTACCTGTCTACCCGCCCACCCATTTATCCTCTCATTCATTCATCCATCCTCCTATCCACCCACCTGCCCACTCATCCCCTATCCATCCACCCAACCAATCCACACATCCATCCATCCTACAGTTTATCCATATAGCCATCTATCTATCTACCTATCCACCCATCCACCCTTCCATTCTCCCTCCCTCCCATTTATCCATTTGCCATCCTATCCCATCCATCTATCCATCCATCCACCCAACCACACACCTATACATTCTTTTATTTATTCATGTGCCCATCCAATCATTCATTCACTCAATATACCTTTCCATCTATCTATTCAGCCATCCACTCATAAATCCATACATTTACCCATCTACTAACACATTCACCCATCCATCCATCCATCCATCCATCCATCCATCCATCCATCCATCCATCCATCCAGTGTGCTGTGCCAGTCTCTCCAAGGTTATAGAAAGCCTCAGAGCTGAGATTGGAGCAGCCTGCCTGCAGAGTCCGCCATGCTGTTGTGTTGTGTCTGCCCCGTGAGGTTGGTATGATGGCCCACATAAAAGAAGCTTTGTGTGATGGTCCAAACGAGGAAGTTGAGATCTAAGGCCACAAGAGCANCTAAGGGTGGATCCAGGTTCAGAGTCTGCATTCACAAACAGCAGTATCCCCTTCCTCCCGAGACAGAGCTTCAGATCTGCAAGGTTATTGACCAATGTCATCTCCTAAGTTTTTCTCAATGGCAGGTGCCCGGTTCTGCCCTCCATCATAGTCCTAGGCCTTCAGAGGAGACAGACCAGCAAGGCCAGACACTTAGCACCAGAGCCCATGTAAACATCTGGCCTATTTGAGGTCATTCAAGCCCCACAACACCCCTCCCCTTGGGGAGGCATTCTTNCAGAGGTTGAGAAATCCATAGAAGNCCTCAGAGTCATGGAGCAGTGGAACTGGGCTAACGGAGATCTACTTGACCTCTGACCTTCACCACTCCTGACCCTCCATAGGACAAGAGCGAGGCAGTCAGCTGACTCTTGGCACTGGATTCCACCTGCACAGGAGACTTTCAGCCTCTTTCTCCTCTCACTTCCTCTTTGTCTCCGCCCCTTTATTGGTGACATTGCGTTTCTAATAAGCATTTAAAATGAGTCTTGCTGGACCAGGGATGGGGAAGGAGGAGGGAGTGAGAGACATGTAGTCAGGAAGACGGGGCGGTGTGGGGGGGATCATGGGGTGTTAAATAGCCCAGAATTTTTAAAAACCTGATGCAAATCATTGGTAGGAGAGAAAATTACGTGCAATTATGCCCTGATACTGGAAGGTCTGCCTAGCCCAGGCAACAAGATCTCATTAACAAGCAGAAAATAAGATTGAAATGGTGTGTAAAAGAGCTGAAAAATGAATTTGAATGCTGCGTTTGTCCACAATTACCCCCTCCTTCACACATATTTTATTGCAATTTTTTTATTATTCTTAATCCCTCCATTCCTCAAAGCAGATTGGGGACATCCTGGCATTACCGGGGCGTTGGGAGGAGGTGTGGAGGATCTTCCGCTCCCCTGAAACGAGACCCTTTCTCTCCAACATCTTCCGAGGTTGGGATTTGGAGGGATCGGAATTCATTTCTCAGGCTTAGCAGGTTGTAGGGACAGGGGCTTTAACCCCAGCCAGAGTCTCCTCTATACCAGCTCCCGCCCAGCATTTCCTTTGCCTTCCTTTTTAGGTGACTCTCCTTCCATTCTGCCTTCCTTCTGCCTTCGTGGGGTCTCTATGCACTTTTCTCAGGGAGTCACCCACTTAGGCCTCACAAGTGGAATGTGGGCAGGGTCGGAAGAAACCGTAAGGCAGACACCAAGTTCTGANTCTGCTACTTGTTATGGTGCTGTGTGACCCTAGGGCAGGTTACTTAACCTCTCTGGCATTTGCCTCACCTGGAAGGAGGGACATTCTCCCTGCTTCTCAGAGGCACTGTGAGGACTGAATGGAGGTTTGAGACAAGTACCTGGCCCACAGTAGGTGCTCGGTAAATGTGCATCCTCTGCACCCTCTCATCCTTTTTTCCTTCACTCGTTCACCTTTCCTTGCCTTCTCTCTCATCCCTTTTGGTTGGCTGTGCTAGTTTCTTCCTTAAAACAGTGTAGCGTGCTCAGCTGACCCGACCTGGACAGAGCAGTGCTGGGCTGCAGGCAGCACTCTTCTACAGGAAGCCGTCCACTGTGCTCCCCAGAAGGTGAGCTGAGAGNGGAAGGCTGGGGATGACTCAGGCTTCCCAGGGTCTGGGGACAGTCAATAGAGTCATTCCCACCCCCAGCCCCCCCACCCCACCCCCGTTTCTCATCATGACTGGCAGTGCCAGCGTAAAATCAGGGGTCAGCTTTCAGAAAGGACCAGGAGTCTGTGGCTGGATTTTTTTGGACCCAAAGACCAGTACCATTTTTTGTTGTTGTTGTTTTTAAGCATCTGCCCTCCTCAACTGACTTTCTTCATACCCAATAATAGCCCATCTCTTAGAGATGCAGGCCACATCTGACAGCCCCAAGTTAAAGCCAGATGGGGCAGCAGCTGGGGGATATGTCACCATCACTCTACTCTCCAGGGGTCCCTCACACTCCAAGCATCCTCNCCTCCCCACCAGCATTCTTGGCCTGGCCAGCTCTGGCAAGGAANTNGCCACTGCAGAGGTATGAGCCCATGGTCTTGATCGTCAGCTTTAGTCCNGGCCTGGATATGCTGAGCCTCCCGCTCCGGGGGTCCAGACCCTGCCAGTGCCTGCTATGCAGCCGTTCTGCCTTTGTCCGAGGTCACCCACCTCCATGGAAAAGCTGAGTTGTTTCCCACTGGCTGCTGCTCCTGACACAGCCACCTGCTTTCATCCATCAGAGGCCACAGCTCTGGTCCCCGGGGAGAGACTGGGCAGCCGCCTCCAGTGAAAACAGAGCCCTGTTTATGTCTCTGCTTCTGCGCCTTATCCTGGGTGGAGGGAACAAGGGGGGCCAAGGGTGGGAACTGCTCCCTAAAACAGAATGGGAAACCTCTGGATAGCTAGCTGAGAAGCGGGTACCATGCCTGTGGTGATCAGGGTGAATGGCCTGTGACCTGGGTTTCAGGGTGACACTGGGGACTTTTTAATGATTGAAAGGACAATGGCTGGGTCTACTAGTCCTTTTTCAGAATGAGACCCTGAGAGCTGCAGCTTAGTCCGCTATAGAAATAATGACATCGGTCTAAGTGTCCCCATCTATCCCTGGAAAAGTGTGGCCAGAGCCGGAGTGTATAGGGCCAAAGGCATCAAGAGGGACAAGAGGGGGGCTGGAGAGGTGGCTCAGAGGTTAAGAGCACTGACTGTTCTTCCAGAGGTCCTGAGTTNAATTCCCAGCAACCACATGGTGGCTCACAACCATCTGTAATGAGATCTGGTGCCCCCTTCTGTATACATAATAAATAAATCTTAAAAAAAAAAAAAGAGGGACAAGAGGAGGGCTCCACGTCTCCAGGGGCTGAGGGAGCTCCATATTACTCAGCACACTGTTCGCTTGGTGACACACATCATTCTCGGCATCTGGAACATAGTAGGTCACCAGCAACTGTTGGTCAATNCCAGAGCTTCAGGCTTTGATAAGGCATAGCTGAGATTGCCTCCTGGGGGTGGGTGTCTTGGAAGCAGCTGCTCATCTGGTCTGCACTTGAATTCTTCATGATGCCTGTCAAGTTCACTGGGCACAGTATGTGGGGAGGCTTGGAAAGAAGGGATTTGAGGTCACTTGTGCTCCAGCGAGGTGCATTTTGGGGAGGACGATACCTCCTCCTCTCCTCACCATGACACCCCCCCCCACACACACACACACTCTATTGGAGAATTGATTGTGGACAATTCTGAGGGGTTTCTGTTTTGGCAGGAAGAGAGGAGGAGATATGCAAGACAGAAGGGCTGTAACATAGCAATAATCGTGACAGCTGGTAACAGAGATGCAGTGTGGGTTCGGTGGCAGGGTCTGCAGACCAAGGTTCCCATTCCAGCTCCTCTCTCTACTGTACGACCACAAACAACCTACATGAGCTTCCTGAGCCTCCCTCTCCTCACCCACACCACTCATCTAGAGCCTTAGACTTAAGTGAGGGGGCTGGGGATGCAGCTCAGTGGATAGAGTGTTTGCCTAGCANACAGGAAGCTGGGATCCATCCCCAGCACCNGATAAACAGGGCGTGGTAGTGCACACCTTTAGTCCTGGAGGCAGGAGAATCGGAGGTTCAAGTTCAGCTTAGGCTACACATCAAATTCAAGGCCAGCCTAGGATACATGAGACCATATCCAAAGAAAGACAAGAAGAAAGTAATGGTTCGTGGGAAAGAGCCCTTGCCATACCTTGTACAAGGCTGGAACTTAGTAACTGAGTTCTTTCTGCTTCTCCCACTCTGAGCAGATCCTTTTGTGGAGAAGTCTTGCTAGGCCCAGCCCACTGCAGACCCAGGCAGCTGCTGGTAGGAAAAACTAAGAGATCTCCGCTCTCTCCTAGTTCTATCTCAGACTCACTATGTGATCTGTTGAGGTGTGTCCCTGCTATGGGTCTCAGTTTCCCACCTCATGTCACGAAGGAGGTGGGCCAGCTGCTACCAAGGCATTTTCCTGTTTACTTCCCAAGACCCTGGCTTGGGCTGCTGGGCTTCCTAGAAGGTCAAGGGTTTAGCCTTCTGGAGCTATTTGGCTTGGTGGGGAAAAATGCAAATGGCCGATTTCTCCTCCTTTCTGAGTAACGCAGGGGCTGGGGAAAGACAGTCTAGGGTAGGTGGGGGGAGAGAAAGTGACGGATATTAATTAATATTGTACACAGGCTGGGAGCCTTGAGACCTGTTCCTGGCTTCCTGGAGGAAGCCACAAGGACCCCATGGAGGAGAGGTGGGGGTCACATTGAGGGTCTCCAAAGGGCCACACTCTTCCTGCTTCCTGGTCCGGCAACTGCTGCTCCTTTGTTGNAGGACCTCCTTCCCCACCACCCCACCATCCCCTGGAACCCAGCCCCATTTACTCTTTTAGACTTCTCCTGGGAAGTGTTCCTTTGCCCCCTCCTACTGGGCTAGCCGTACTTCCTCAGGCTTTTTATCAATTTTTATCAGCATATGGAAAGTGCCTGCATTGTTAGACAAGTGCTTTTAAATAGTAATAATGATGATTACATTTTTTTTGAGTGCTCACCCCAGGCCAGATGTGGTGCTGAGCCCAGTATGTGGGTCACTTTATTCTATCTTTAAAACATCCCCTTGGAGAAGGCCCTGGAATCATTTCTGCATCACAAGTAGAGGCAGATAGAGGCATGGAGCAGTTTAAGCAATTGGTCTAAAAAGTTAACACAGGGCAAAGCCTGGATCTAAATCCATCCGGCCTGGTCCCAGACATACTACCCCTCCCCAGGGCATGTTATAAAGACAGGAGAGGTTTTTGAAAATCTATATTGATTTATTTGTTTATTTATTGTATGCATGTGTTCATGCATGCATGGTACGTGCACCCCAGTGCGAATGCATATGGAGATCAGAGGACAATTTGAGGGACTCAGTTTCCTGGATCCTAGGGATCAAGCTCAGGCTGTCAGGCTTGGTGCAAGCTCCGTTACCCCTCTGAGCCACATCTCTGGCCCCCTGGTAGGATCTAGTAGGACTCTTTTTACCTTAGTTGATCACAGACCCCTCCAGAGGAGAATAACAGAGGTCAAAGATAGGAAAACAGAGGCCAGAGGCTGGAGAGAAGAGGGCAGACAAGTGCTGGGCTTGGGAGGAGTATCCGCAACACTGTTCCTCCNTACCTGTGTGATCCCAGGCAGCCTTTCTCCTGCCTCAGTATCTCTCCAGGTAAAGCAAGTGTAAGAAGTAATGGGTTTGCAAATACGAGCTAAACTGCACCTGCACAGCCTAAGTGGCTGCCTGCAGGAAGGAGCTGTGTGCTTTGTTAGGGACCACAATGGGCCCAAGGTCACAGTGTAGGTCTTGGCTAAATCTTGCGCTTCCGAATCCCTTTCCCTGCACCNCTCGCAGCTCTTGGTCTCCATCTTATTCCCTTCCCTCCAGGCTCCTCTCTAACCAAGGGTCTCCCCTAACCACTCTCCCCAGCTGGGACACTTCCTTTAGCACCCTTTTCATTTGGGACAGGTGTTCGACCACCCACAGAGTTCTGCTAAAGCAAAGGCAAGAGGCATGGGAGACTCTTGCTTGGAATGAAGCTTCTGGGAATGGCTAGGTCTGGGCTGCTCCCCCGAGCCCCGCGCCCGTGTTGTTGGAGACCCTTGGAAGGACAAGCCGGACCGTGATCTCATTCCTGTGTACTTTGGCTGTAGGTCATTCGCCTTAGGGAACCTTCTCTGTCTGCACTTTCCAAGAAGGATTGGCAGCCTCTCCCTTCCTTTTCCCACACTTCCCTCACCTGAGGTCCCAGCCCAGAATTTTCTCAGGCACACAGCTGCTAGGAAGTGCGTCTTTGGTTTCTGTTTATTCCTCTCCTGTCCCCATCTTTCCCTTGTCTCCAGCCTCACTGTATCTCAATCCATTGGCTCCACCCCTGACATCCTCTTGGACCCTGCCTCACCCTTCTGCATACCTGCACACAGGTGCAGGCCCCNCTCCTCCAGGGCATTCCCCATCCCTCAGTTCAGACCCTCTTCCTTTCTCCCTCCCTCTTTCCTGGCAATTCCAGCCCCCACCCCCATTGTCCTCCCCTAATCTCTCTCATTTTTCTCTACACCNCTCCTTTCCCTGGCTCCACAGAAGGCCTCTTCTTCCTCATCTCCAGTCCCTCCTCCACCCCTGCCACNATNCTTCATCTCTCTGGTCAGCTCATCCAACCTATAGTGCGTTGTGGCTGAGCTGGGTGCAGGGTCCCCAGGCCTTGTGTGGGGGTGGGGAGCAGGGGGACTGGGATGGGGACACGGACGGGGGCGGGGCGGGCAGCTGANACCCCTCCCTCTCTGCTGCTGCTTCGGCTGCCGCTGCTGCGCCTTTGATCCATGGCCTGAGGCCGCCTGACAGTGGAAAATGCAGGGAGACAAAACCACTCAGTCAAAGTGATTCCCAACAACTGTCTCCCCGAGATAAGGACTCACTGGGCTCCGCAGCCTGCTTAATTCCTGATGCCCGGCCTGGGATCCCGTGCAGCAGTGAGCCGACTGCCAGCAGAAACAGCTCTGAGAACCAGCCTGGTCCCAGGACCCAGGATGGGGTGCAGCTTTGGGTACCGACATCAGTGGGGGAACCCAGGACAAGAGGTCGTGCATCCAGTGATCTGACAGGCTAGGCCCCCTTCTCTTGGCAATTTTGGGGAATCCTCCTTGTTCCATCCACACCAAGGCACTTGCCTCCTTCCCTGGAACATTCGGAGCCGACTCACTCTTGGTCCTCAGCTCTTCCACCCTCTACTTCCCTAGCCTCTCTTGTTCCGGTGCTTGCAATATTAGCTTTGAGCTCTAACTTTCTGGATAGTTCCCTCAGTAGAGCAAGGTCTAGGCTGTCTGGTGGCCCATATCCCCAGTACAAAGCTTTACACATAGCAGGGCCCCAATAAATGCTTAGTGCTAGGGACAGAAAGTGAATCAGCCTTGCTTGGACCCTGCCTCCAAGAAACAGCAAGAAGCCAGCACTGAGGCAGAAGCCTTCAGAGAGGGAGGCATGCCCGAGATAAAGTAGGGGGTGGTTTGTGGGTCCTAGACACACCCACCCAGGGGCATACCTTCTTGGTATGACAGACAGGTCTCTCGGAGGCTGGGCTGGGCTCTCTGTCCTTGGCAATAGGGTTCAGCATGGAGACCAGGAGATAAGATTCTGTATGGTAAGGTCTGGAGGACCCCCACTGATGGGAACTTTCATGAACCCCTTCCCTCCATGGTGTGTGGCATAGAAAGCTTTTGTGTGTGCGTGGTGGCAGAAGCAGGGGTCAAAGGAACTGGATTCAGCTCAGGAGTCCTGAAAGCCAGGGCCAGAAGGGGAAGTTAGGAGAATTAGTGAGAACCCATGGGTGCTGGGATGGTACAAGCAGAGCAGGTTCTTCACAGGCCAGAGAGATAAGATCAGTACCAGATCGGGGTTTTCCTGAGTTGGGCACCAAAAGGATCTGGTGTGTCTGTTAAAACTGAAGCTCCCAGANGGGCCCATGACAGCCATGATGGGTCTGCAGTGGGCCTGAGGAACCTGGCTTTAAAGACAGCACCAACCATCTGAGCCAGCCCATTGGCAGCCTGGCACCTCAGAGCACTGGATTAACATCGGCAACCTTACCCAGTATGGCTGGAGACCCTGTCAAAGGCCTCCCTGGTTTCAGTATGCTTGGGTGCCCCGTGCACCCCAACAGCATCAGCATGTCAACCCCCTTTTCTTTATAATATCACTCTGGAACAAAGTATGGTGGTACAAACTGGNAGTCCCATTGCGTGGGAGGCAGAGGCAGGGGACCTGTTATGAGTCTGAGGCAAACCTGGGCTGCACAGCAAGACCCTCCCCCAGGATGGGGAGATGGCTCAGTTGGTAAAGTGCTTACTGCACAAAGCATGAGGACCCAAGTTCAGTCCCCAGCACCCACCTAAAAATCTGGGTGAAGTGGTGCACACGTGTCACCCCAGTGCAGGGAAACAGAAACCCCTCAGGCTCTATGGGCAGCTAGCTGGTCTTAGCCAGAACAGCAAGCACAGGTTAACCAAAAAAACTTGTCTCAAAACATAAAGTGAAAAGTGATTAAAGAAGACACCTGAGGGGGCTGCAGAGATGGCTCAGTGGTTAAGAGCACTGGCTGCTCTCCCAGAAGACCCGGGTTCAGTTCCCAGCACCCACCTGGCAGCTCATAACTGTCTCTAACTCCAGGATCTGATGCCCTCTGGCTTCTATGGGCACTACAGGCACACAGACACACCGTGCACATAAAATAAAAATAAATAAGTATTTCTTTAAAAAAGAAGGCCCTTGATATCCACTTATCCTCCTCTGGTCTTCATATGTATATCCAGGCATGTAAATGCACACCTGCACCTGCACACATACAAATATGCTCACACACACACACACATGCATGCATGTACACACACACACATGCATGCATGTACACACACACACATGCATGCATGTACACACACA
>LZPO01107921.1:197930-217886 GCA_001675575.1 Neotoma lepida
GATCTCTACATGCATGCTATGATATACACCACCCCCCACAAACACACATACACAAGTAAATAAATAAACTATTAAAAGCACAGGCTTTGTGCTTTGGTGTCATCGAGGCANGAGCTTAAAGTCCAGAGAGGTCGAGAATGGTACCGTCTTAGCCCAACAAAGATGTGAGGGTCATGAAGCCAGGAAGATGGGCATCCTAGTCCGATGGGGGAGGCACAGTCATCTAATTAATGGGGGGAAGCTCCCTGACTGGTGAGAGAGACACTATCATCTAGTTAGGACACTTAGGAATGCACACATTAGTTCATGAACAGATTAGTTCATTTACTCATCCCTTCAGCTGATAGCCCCATGGCACCTTTTACCTCGTTAGTAAATTTATCTCTCATGCATGTGTGCATTCAGTCAGTCAGTCAGTCAGTCAGTCAGTCAGTCAGTCAGTCTGTCAAACATCTAGCTGATAGGCCCAGAGTGCCCTTTATCTAGTTAGTGCCCATTCACTCACTCACTCATTCATGCAATGGATAGACAAACCTTGTGTAGTTAATGTATTTCTTAGTTCACATATGTATACACCCATTCACTGATGCATTCATTCATTCCTTCACTCATGCAGCTGATAGGTAGGATGCCCTGTGTGCAGTTAGTTCATGTATGTATGCACACATCCCTTGGTTCATTCATCCATTCATTGATAAGCTGGTAAGTTCAGGGTGCCTAGTTAATGTACTATCTAGCCAATGTACTCATTTATTCGGTCATTCAGCTGAGAAGTCCAGGGTCCCCTTTATCTAGTTATTAAATGTATCATTCATGCATGTGTGTCATTCATCCATCCAGCAGATAGGTTCAGGATGTCCCTTTGGTAGTTAGTTCTTTCATTCATACATTTATCCATCCGTTTATTCATTCAGCTGATAGGCCCAGGGTGCCTCTTGTCTAGTAAGCACCCATTAATTTATGCACTTACCCATCCATCATTCATTCACTCAGCCACTAGACCCAGGATACCCCTTGTCCAGTTAGTGAATTTGCTCATGTGTGAATCATTCATTAATTCATTCAGCAGAAGGCAGAGGGTAACCCCTCAAACTAGGCCATAAGGGACAGAGAAGTGACAAAACGCTCCTGGAGCTCTTGATTGGGAACAGCCCTTTGGGCCCACATTTGGGCAGAGGAAACACTGGAGACCAGCATCCATTTCCTGCACAAGGCTGTGACACTGCTCNGGCCTATCAGGGCCTCCAGGCCCGGTCCCTTTGTGATGGTGCCCTGGGGTCCAGCCTCTGGCACTGCCTGTCTCTCCCACAGGTGATGAGTATCCTCAGCAACCCGAGTGCGGTGCCTCCACAGCCCCAGGCCGACTTCTCCATCTCCCCACTGCACGGAGGCCTGGACTCTGCTTCCTCCATCTCCGCCAGCTGCAGCCAGCGGGCCGACTCCATCAAGCCAGGAGACAGCTTGCCCACGTCCCAGTCTTACTGCCCACCTACTTACAGCACTACTGGCTATAGTGTGGACCCTGTGGCTGGCTACCAGTACGGCCAGTACGGCCAAAGTGAGTGTCCCCTCATTGCCCATCTCCAGTGGGCTGGCTTATTCCTGGGCAAGGTGGTGGCCAGGGTGGAGGGTGCTTCTTCCTTTGAAAAATTTTAAAATTATCTTATTGTTTTATGTGTATGAGTGTTTTGCCTGCTTGTATGTCTGTATACCATGTGCATGCAGTGCTGCAGTGGCCAGAAGAGGGTGTCTGATCCCCTGCAACTGGAGTTACAGATATTTGTAAGCCGTTCTATGGGTGCTGGGAACTGAGCCCAGGTCCCAGCAAGAGCAGCCAGTGCTCTTAACCACTGAGCCATCTCTCTGGCCCTCTTTTAAAATTTAAAATAAGCCAGGTGGTGGTGTTGCGCTTCTTTAATCCCAGCACTTGGTGGGTAGAGGCAGGTGGATCTCTGTGAGTTCAAAGCTAGCCTGGTCTACAAAGCAAGTTCCAGGACAGCCAGGACTGTTATAAAGAAACCCTGTCTCAAAAACAAACAACAACAAAAACAACATTTTTAATAGTGTGTGTGTGTGTGTGTGTGTGTGTGTGATATATGTGAGTGGAGGCATGGACTTGCACCTGAGTGGAGGTCGGAGGACAAATATTGGAGATTGTTTCTCTCTTTCCACCTTTACATGGGTTCTGGGAATCAAACTCAAGGTTGTGTTTTTACCCTTTGAGTCATTGCACAGGCCCAGATGTCCCTTTCACGGGTAGGAAAACAGAGGTCCTTAAAGGAAGCAGAGGTGACCTAAGATGTTCTGAGCNGCCCAGCCAACCCGGCTCACCTCTTGGTAGCTCACTCCTGCTTCCATCCTGGGAGTCACAAACGCCCCTGCATTTTCTAAAGGCCAAACTTGAAAGTGTAAGAGGAAAGGGGCAGGATCNTTTTTATTAACATATTTTATTTAACCCAATATACTCAGAGTGGGTCACTGCTTNACACAGTCCACACGTGATTACCCAGGATACAGTTTATATTCTTTTGTTCAGACTCTGTTTTTGAAACCCCGTGGCTTTTGTTGCTCTCTTTTGGTGGTACTGAGGATCGAACCTAGGACCTTGCCCAAGCTAGAGAAGAGCCCTACCACAGAGCTACATCCCCAGTCCTCTATTTACTGCTTAATTTGAGACAAAGTCTCACAAAGATGTCCACACTGGCCTGAACTCACTCTGTAGCCCAGATGGAACTTGAGTTCGCTGTCCTTCATCAGCACTTAAAGTTCATGAAGNTGTTTGGGGCGCAGTGCTGCACACCCAAGTCCTTCTAAACAGACTGGTAAGATTTTCAACAGTGAAACAATTAAATTAAAGATCAGCTTTTAAAATTTGAACAACACAAAACTAACATCTGAGAGTCTGCTCCCCATTGCACTAGGTACAGGTCAAGTGCAGAACAGCTAGCTGCGTGTGGCCAGTGGCATGGAATGGGGACAGTTCAGTGGGGGACCTGCTCCCCTCTTCCCCCTATGCATGGNGGATGGCTGTGTGTAGAGCTCTGTCTTCTGCATGACCCCCTCCTCAATCTCCAGAGTTCCACACACCCACTTCAGTCATTGTCCCCTTGGCATCTTGCCTTGATGTAGGGACAGCAGACCCTCAGGTCAACAGCTGGGCAAGATGGGCTTGGCCACAACCTCTGGCTGCCACCTGATGGGGCCAGCAGCAGGGCAGGCCCAGACAGGATGGGGGAGCTAAAGGTCACAAGGCTGCCCTCCCGCCACCTCCCAGCAAAGGCCTCACCTGCTGGTGTCAAACTAATCAGGAGGGCGTGTGGAGAGAGTGAGGCCTCCAGCCCGAGGGTATCCTCTCCTCCAGCTGCTGCCTGGGCCTGCCACACTGACCTCTGCTTCCTGAGGCCCCCAGCCCATTCTAACCACATGGCCTTGGCCTCCACGGTTAAATGAGGGCCAGCTGTGCTTCTGTGTATGCTTGCATGTGTGTCTGCATCACAGGTATGTTACAGTCCGAGTGTCTATGCACATAGTTTGTACAAGTGATGTGGCTTGAATAATTCAGCAGTTGCGAAGTGTCCACATTTTTGCAGATAAATAAGTTGCCTATATGTGTGTAAATATGTGATGAACATATGTATGTACATTTACCTATAACTATACGCAAGTACATACAAGTGACCATTCTGTGTACCCACTGGTATGAGCACACACAGGCAGACATACATATGACAGTATGTGGTGGCAATATGCACACATTTAAATTTCCATAGGTGAGTTCTTATGGGCTGGTGTGTCAATATATGTTTGTGTATGTGTCCTTTGTGTACAACAAGTATGCAGATAAGTATGGTTGTGTGTACATGTGTATTTTGGTGTGTGCATGTGCTTAAAGGTGTCTATGATTAGGCATGCTTGGGTGCTTGCATGGTTGTGATGTGTGTGCCTGGGTATGTTCATATGCTGTGTCTGGNCATGATTGTGTATGCAATTATGTGTGACTATGGATGTGCAAGACTGTGAGTGTGAAAGCATGCATGGGAAACAGCTCTACACGACCATCTGTGAGAGGGACACACCCCTGTGCACAGAGCCTTTCCAGTGGGTTCCTGGTTGACCTCCTGACCTAGCGCATGTTCCCAGCCCAACACAGGACACACATGCTCTTGATAAAACATTTGAGAGCAGAAAGCGGCAGCGTGGCCGGCCCCGGGCAGGCGTTAGTCACACCCGGAGCCTGGAGCCCCTGCCCTGCTCCAGGGCGCCTGCCCAATTCGGAAATAAAATTAACCCCAAAGTCAGCATGGGGGTGGTAGGGGAGGGGGATCAAAAGAGAAGGGGCCCAGGAGGCCAGAAAGGAGAGGCAGTTGCCCTCCCTCTCCTTCCTCACCCCTCCCCTCCTTTCCCTGCTCCTCTGTTGCTGCAGGGAGAACTCGGGGCTCCTCTTGGGCCATCTTCTCCAGCCCCATATAGACCCCACTCACTGAGGCTCCTCTACCACCACGTGACCCAGGACAAGACACACATTCAGCCTCAGTTTTTCCACCTGCAGGATGGGGCTGGGGACCTGATATATCATCTCAGAGGTTTCCTGTCATGCCAGCTCCTCTTGTGTTGACATTCTGGAGCAGCCCAAGGGCATGTCATATTCCCATAACCACCTGCTGGCATCCCTGAGCACACATGAGGCCAGGTTCCCTGATAAGCTTAGAAAGTCACACATCCTGCACTTCCCTATATTGGTCCTGACCCACCTGTCATCTGCTGCCTCTTGTCCCGTGCTTGAGTTTAGTGCCCCCCCCCCCGTGGCACTGTGTGAAATGTGTGCTTATTCACATAGCTTTCACAGTTCCTAGTCCTCAGCTTGTTAGGCTCAGAGAGGTAGAGTAGTGTTTCCAAGGTCCCACAGCAGGGGAATTGTGACTCAGCTTTCTAACCTCAAACCACAGGTGAAGCAGTCTTGTGNAAGACACCTGGTATTGATTGGTACATGCTCTCCCNTGTGCAGACTCATGTATGCAAGTGCCACTGAGTGTACGCCCAGAGCCAAGGCATAGCTATGCTAAGCGCATGTGCAGGAAGGGAGGAGAAATGATTGTTAGTTGAGCGTCTACTACGGAGTTGACATCCTATCCACACTGCCACACAGAGCTGCATGTGTGGTTATTCCCACTGCTTGCTATAGAAATGGCATCTAGAGAAGTTACTTGCCTGAGGTATTGATGGGCAAGATAGCCACGCCTGCATCCTGGCCCTCAAGCACCACTTTCAGGTATTTTTGGAACATGTACAAGACCCAACTCCTATGCAGCGGAACCCTCTGCCATCTCCTAGGGCCGCTCACCTTCCCAGGGACACCTTCACACCTTCTTTTCCAGCTCTGGCTATGTCCATCCATCTGCCCATCTCTCACCGTCCCTGGAGTGGGTGGGGGCAGGAGGCCAGGGACGGGGCACGTGGTAGATTAATATGGCCCCAGTGTTCCCAGAGGCCAGGGCCATACTAATGATGGGGCTGATAGAACGCAGGAGTGTGAAAAGAATTTTAATAGATCTGACAACTCTAATAAGAATTTGTGTCTAGAAGGGTCCTCCTCTGGGGCCGCCCGCTGACGAGGCATGATGGCTGAGATTTGTTTACGGGTTGGCATTGCTGGCCCATCTCCTGCCAACTCCTGATTAATGTAATTGGAGATGTTCAGAGCCCAGGCGGGGTGTGTGGCAGGAGAAGGGAAACACGGAGGGACAGAGGGACAGCGAGGGCTGTTGACAGAGTCCCTAATGAGGAATGTCACCTCCCTGTNTTCTCGACAGCCCCTTGGCTCTACCCTAGAAAGAGGCAAGCAAGCCCTACAGTTGGTCCCTTGGGTGCTCTGGAAGTTGTCAGGGTCATCAGGAAAGTTTGGCCTCTGGATGCNTCCTTGCCTACCTCAAGGAGGGGCTGGGAAAGCTCCTACTGTGTGCTGGGGGAGGGTAACCAGGGATGAGGCACAGAGTGGGTAGAGGTGCCAGAGAAACAATTCTTTATTTTTCCTCTATTTATGTGTGTGTGTGTGTGTGTGTGTTCATGTGTATGCAGGTGTACATACGGAGGTCAGAGGTCAGGTTTAGGTGTCATCCCCAGACATTGTCCATTTTGGTTTTTTGAGATAGTACCTCTCACTGGCCTGGAACTTACCAAGCAGGCCACCAGGCAGACTGTCCATCGAGCCCCAGGGATCCAGCTGCCTGTCCCCCCAGCACTGGGGTACAGATAGTGCCATGCCTGGCTTTTCTGCGTGGGCTCTACGGATCCAATTTTCACGTTTGCACAGTTTTGCCCGNTGAGCCATCTCCCTAGCTCCATGGGTGTCAACTTAAGCTCCTTCAGGCNACATATGATGTGTAACTTTGGACTGGCAACTGTGCTGTGGCTCAGTTTCCACATTTATGAAGTAGGAACTGTCCTGCCTAAGGCACAGAACTCATGTTCCCCTAGTACACAGTAAGTGCCAACTAAGTGTGGACTCTGCCTTTGTGTTATCGTTGCTCAGTGACAGACCCCATAGCCCACTGCAGGAATAACTATTAAAGCAGTGTCAGAGCCCAGCATGGCATAGACTGNGGCAAGGTAGGCCACCGCCTTCTGTGACAAAAGAAAGGTCACCTGAGGTGATGTGTGCCCTCNGTAAGTCCATGACATTGCCTGAAGTGGAAATGGGACAATGTGAGCATGGGGAGCAAAGTGCCTCAGTCTTGAGGGCTATATGCACACCACCGGCCATTGCCAGGGATGCTTGTACCCCAGGGTTATTTCCAGGGGTTGCTGGTAAGGCCCAGGCTGCTGGGATTTTAAAACATAGGAAGAAGCAGCTGATTTTAATTACAGTCCCCAAGGACCTTGGCTCTACCTTCTGTGAAGCCGGGAAAAGGGACAGTCACACTACCTGGCTTGTAGAGCTGTAAGAAGAGCAAAATGCACCCTGAGTAGAGGGCNGGGAGCAGAACAGTACAGGGCTAGCTCTCTGTAGCTTCTGGTTCTATCCCTTCTGTGCCTGTCACCCCTTTAAGAGGGTGGCTTACTGGTCCATGCACCCTGGAACCCAAGGAGAAATGACATTGTGTATTCAGAGCTGTAGGGCCTTCCCGAGGCTACATAGCTGGAAACCCCACACTCCCCACAGCCGCCTCTGCTTTCCAAGCTGGGGGCCTGGGACTGAGTGAGTGATGTCACAGACTCTCAAGCCCAGGAACTCATTACAGGACTTTCCTCCATTTACCCACCTTGAACCTGACTGACTAGCTGAGGCACAGATGAGATCCAAAGAGACTCCCGGGATATTTGCATACCCTTTAGAATCTGGGGGCCTTGTCCTGAGCCCTCTGTGACAGTGTGTTTAAGAACATTTTGCAGATGGGTAAATAGACCTAAAAGGGAAGATAATTTTCTCAAAATCACAGGACTAGGAATGTGGCCACCCTTGGCCACCCCTTCCTCCATACCACCATTAAAGGTTACATCTATTCTGGGCCTGAGCTCACAAGTGCCACACTCTAACCTCAAAGACTATGTGTGTGGAGTCTACTAACTTTCCCTGAGTTCTTTGGTCCAGATGTTATATCCCATGATACAAACAAGGAAACTGATGTTGAGGTGGTATGCCCCAGATCACACTTAAGGTTGACAGTCACAGAATTTAAATCCAGGTCATTTGAACCCCCANGTGACACAGCTCAGCTATTAAGATCGTCCCTCTGGGTTCCCTGGCCTAATCATCAGGCTGTGTCCATCACCTTCCAGCTCCACCTCCCCCCACCCTGCTTTGTGCAGAAGGTGCCAAGCTTGGGGAAGCACAGAGACTGTCTACAGGGAGCCCTGGAAGGCAGGTGACAGAGAGAGCCCTGTGACTCCTCATGCATAGCGTCCTATCTTCCCCTAAGCCTTCTGTGCTGTGGGGGTCCTCTAGGGGTACACTGGCTACAGTCACAAAGCCCTGCCTAGAAGGCAGCATCCTGCACCCTGGGAGGCTTGGCCACATGCCTGTCGAGTGCCTTGGTCAGGATGGATTTCTGCTAGAGCTTCCATCAGGACAGATCCCCATGCTGGCAGGCCAGCAGTTGCTTATGACGGTCACCTGTGTCTCCCTCAGGTGAGCTCTTATGCTCACAGGACCTGTGTGTGCATGGGTGTTCCCATTTGTGCATCTGTTCACAAGGTGTGCATGTGCTTGCTTGTTGTGTGTGTGTGCGCGCGCGCGCGCGCGCGCGTGTGTGTGTGTGCGTGTGTGTGCGTGTGTGTGTGTCCCAAATGGGCATGGGTAGGCATTGTTCTGTGTAAACATTCATGCTATGCTCAGCATTGCCTTGTGAAGGTACTCTCGTTTCCACTGGTCTCAGCACCCACCACCACCATCACTCATGCTCACACCTCATCCCCATTAGTGCTAGCCTGTCTTCACTGGAGCTGATGGACTGTGGGCCTCAGCCACCACTCTTCCTCCTGATGGCCCCCTTGGCTCAATTGCAAAGCCACTTTGGCTCTGGCACAAGGGCCCTGCTGGGCCTCGTGCATGAGCTACACTCAAGGTCCAGCACAGGTAGAGAAACTTCGTCCTCAATGCCACCTGGACTCACTCAGCAGGGTTCACTAGCCTCCCCGAGGCCTGGATATCCAGAGGACTTATGGGAAGGGAGCTTAATTCTCCACTGAATGCTGGGGCNTGTGCCTGTACTTGCCCACAGAGCCAGCAAGAGAGCTGATAACACAATAAACAATGAGTAAATATCTAAAGAGTGGCTGGAAAGGAGGTGAGAAAAGAGATTCATGAAGAAATAAATGAAGGAAGAAGGGATGGGGGAAGGGTGGAGGGTTTTTAGTTTTATTTCTGTTGCTGTGGCAAATACCCTGACCAAAAGCAATGTAGGGAAGGAAGGTTCATTTTACCTACAATAACGTGTGATAGTCCAGGATAACAGGGAAGTTAAGGCAGGAACTTGAAGCCGATCACGTCACAACCGCAATCACGAGCAGAGAGAAACAAATGTACTCATGCCACCTCCTTGCTTGCCTTTGGCTAGATTTCTTCATTCTTATACAGCTTAAGGCCCTCTGCCCAGGGAATGGCGTCACCCATAATGGCCTGGGTTGATCAATAATCAATTAGCAATCCAGACAGTTCCCCACAGACATGCCCACAAGCCAACCCATCTAGACAANTCTTCAAGTAATGCTTGCTTCTCAGGTTATTCTAGGCTGTGTCAAGTTGACAATAAAAACTAGCCAGCGGAGGATAAGGGGAAGATGGACAGATGGACCGGAGGATGAATGAACAGAAGAATGGATAGACGAATAGTGTGGATGGAAGAACAGAAGGATAGATTGGTAGATGGTTAGATGGAAAAATATGTGTTCGGATGAGTGGACAGAATAATGGATGAATGGGGGGATATTAAAATTGATGGGTAACCAGACTGACAGACAGAAAATAGATGGATGGTGGGAGGACAGAAGGATAGATGGTTGGAAGGAGGGATGGAATGGTGGATGGATGAATAGATATGTAGTTTGGCAGAAGAATGAATGAATAGAAGAGTGGATGGATAGATTGGCATGAGAAATGGATAAACAGATGAATGGATGGACAAAAGATGGATGGGAGGACAGAAGGATAGACNGTTGGAAGAATGTATGGATGGTGGGTGGCTTGTATAGATGGACAGAAGGGTGAAGGTTAAATGGAAGAATACATCGAAAGAACCTTAATTTCTAGAAGCTTCTCTCTCTTTCCAGCTGCTGTTGATTACCTGGCCAAAAACGTGAGCCTGTCCACACAGCGCCGCATGAAGCTTGGGGAACACTCCGCCGTGCTGGGACTTCTCCCTGTGGAAACAGGCCAGGCCTACTAGGGCCCCTGGGGCGACTTGCCCCAGCCAATGGCCCAGCCTAGCCCTTCCCAANCCCTGAGCCTCCCCACCTCAGTCCCCTCATCCCCTTGGGGTCAAAGGAGGCCAGAGAAGGAGCCCCTTCCCTTCCCACAGGCGGCCCGCTGGAGACAGACAACCAGTGTGTCATTTACCCATGGTTAGTGACCCAAAGTGGCCCCTTGGGTCTGCTCCCCTCCCCTGTCTCCAGAGGGGTTCCTAGCCATCCTGCAATGATCTCCAGCCCACAACCATTTTTCAGTGTCATGGCCTTGGTCCTGTCTCAGCACAGAGACTGAGGGTGAACCTGAACTGAGCACCTAGTCATCAGAGGAAAATGGTGCCAAAGACAAGGCCCTGGAGTCCTTGACCTCTGAATCCTGGGTGCCCTGGCCACAGGTGCAGGTGGAGTTCACAGGGGTGGGTCTCTTGCTTGGCATCAGAACTGCACCCCCTTTCACTGGACACTGAGACAAGCCCCGACCCACCCACCCAGGGTGTTCCCGGGGAAGAAAGCAGGCAAAATCTCAGCTTTACCCAGGAATCCAGAGGACTCTGGGACTGTCCCCACACACCTCTGCTGGGCATCAGGAGACCAGGAAGAGATTCTACCAGGAAGCAAGACGCATGGAGGCAGAGATTGACGGCCATGGGCTATTCCAGAATGGCAGGCCCCAGGTCCAGCATCAGGAGGTGCAGGACTCCTAGGCTGCAGTCTGATAGAGGCTTGCCCACTGCATCAGGGCCTGGGGAGCCCACAGAACCTGTCAGTCTCCTCAGCTGGTAGGAGAGGGGAATATCTTGAGGTGACTGGAGGCACAAGGCAGGTTCAGAGGGTCTGAGGGTGTTCAGCCTTCATGTCCATACCACTGGAGCTCTGCACACCATCTCGCTGGCAGCTGGGAACCTGCCTCATGCATGTCTGTCCTCTAAAGAGTGGCCCCCTGCTCCTAGCATGGAAGGCTCTTGATGCCACCCGATGCAGACAGCCTTCTTGGACCAGGCAAAACAGCTGGTCCTCACCCACGGAGAAGATGCTCCAGTCTCCTTGGCATCTCAGTGGAAGGCCATGTCCTTGTCCTTTTTCAGAGTGACATTTTTCAGTGTTGGCTGCTCTCAGTCAGGAGGCTTCTGTGGCCTCACCAGGCACAGTGCACCTGGGGCACTGTTTTTAAGCCACCACCACCCCTGGGCAGAGGAAGATGCCAAAAGTCCCAGCAAAGAGGACACGGCACCTTCCTCAAGCACTCCAGGGGCTTCCTTGCACTCTACTCTCTTTTAGAGCTGGGTCTTTGGGGGAATGGATTGCTCAGGCCCCCAAAATTCTCCTCCCTGGAGCTCTTCATCACCCCTATTTATCAAGATTGTACCCATCTTTACCCTCCCCCTCGCTATAATCTACACTCGGACCACCTTCATCAAGTGCTAGGATGCCACAGCACCAAACCCATGAACACTGGGCCCGATTGCTTGTCCCCACCTGTACAAGTGAGGCCACCTGCTGCTGGCCCAATCCATGCCTCATGCCCTCAGCCAGCTCCTAGAAAAAGGGGGCTGCGGCTCAGGAGCCCCAACTGATTTCCTTCTGCCTGGGGAGCTGGACTGGCAGGACACTGGGATACTTGTCTCCATGAACANGTGACCTATGCGCATTCATTTCTCATCTTTAGACCCATCATCTGAACCTGTCCTGGGCCATGACTAGGGTGGCTTGTATCTGTGGTTTAGAGACGCCTATTAATAACTGGGAACAAACGGACTCTCCAGTAGCATCAAGCACCAGACAGGTGGGGCTCTTCAGCTCAATCCAGGTTTCAAGAAAGGAGACTTCTGGCCTCTTCAAGGTCTGGACAAGAGGAAAGCCACATCGCCCCTTGGGAACCCAGTTTTCTCTTTTGTACTTCTCACAGAAGCAAGCACCCTTGTCTCCTCCACATTCCTTGCTCCCTGGAGGTCTGGCTCTGGAATCATCTGAATCTCCTTCCACCCAGTATGCTTCAGGATCAGGGATTCAAGCAGGTGACATCCACAGGGCCCAGCCCCAGCCCAGGGAACAACATTCCAATGCTTGGACCAATCACAAGGATCTACCCACTACGGTAAATGCAACCAAGACCTGCTTGGGAGAAAACAAAATGACTTCTCATTCCATTCAACACCTCTGAACGTTTCCCAAGCTGCCATCTTGGTATAAAACTGGACTTGTGTTCCNAAGGGCCTTTGATCCCCAACAGGTTTCCCTAGCATCTCATGTTTTTGTGTGTCTGTCCACCTTGGTCTATAAAACTCAACCTTGTTTGGGCAGCTTGCAGCTTCACTAGAGAGGTGATGTCAATTTGATGAGAGGCCCCAGGCCTCCTTCCCTTTGGGGTTGAACACAGCCTAGGAGGCCTGACTTCCAATTAGCCAGGCCAGACCAGAAACACCCCTCATCCCTGTATATAGAGTCAATAGCAAGATAAGAGGGGCGGCCTCCATGTCACCTCAAGTGGCTACTGGTTCTGTGGAGGCCCCTCTGAACTCATTGTATGTTAGTTGGAAACGTGATGTCGTGCTGTTGTTTATAGAACATTGGCTTTTTATAATAAATCTATATACTTAAAAAAAAAAAAAGGGAAAGGAAAGAAACCCCCACAGTGTGTGTCGTGCTAGTGCCAGGGACCATCTGTAGGGATTTGCTCATTCTGTGTTTTGGATTATGTATTCCAGCCTTTCTTGGGTTCCTTTATTTTATTTTATTTTATTTTATTTTTGTCATTGTCCCCTCAATTCGGTAATTCTCTCTTGCTATACAGATGAAAGTCATGGTGGTAAGGACCAAGCTTCTGTTCTCTTGTCTTGCACTCAGTTTACCTTTGCCCTTCTTTGGGGGGACCAGGAAGGAGCAGGGGCAACAGAAATTGGAAAGCAAGAGAGGAGGAGAAAAGAACGAGGGGAGAAGCTAGCTGGGGAGACAAGAGAGAAGGGCAGTTTTGCGGAAGACGATGGCTGTGGTCCAGGACAGAGCCTGGATTGGCATGCTCCACCGGGGTCCATGTTTTGTGTGGAACTGGTAGAATATTCTAGGAGGTGGAGCTGGGCCTTGCTGAGGGACTCCACAACTGCCAACGATGAAGACGTTTTGTAGATCCTCTATGAGGCTGGCATGCTCCCCAGGCTCCTGGACACATCTCTCCCTATCGGACACATTTTAGGGTACACAAGCATCCTCACCTCCTGCAGACTGCACCAAGCCAAGACCAAACGGGGGTACTCAGGCTGCCATGTTGAAATGCTTCTGGACACCTGTGCATTTAATGTTGCTTCTGTCTACATTGACTTGGGCAGCCTCCTACTGGGAAAATACCCATACTTCTGGAGAACATTCCCTCTTTCTAGTAACCGCAACATTGTTGCTTCAGCGTTTGACTCAGCCATTTTCCTCCATGCGAAGTGAGTGTGTGTGCATGAGGGGTGTGAGTGGGGTGTGTGCGTGTGGGCGGGTGTCTAAATATAATCGCACCATAATTTATTCAGCTATATGGAGTAGTAGACTAGGAAGACAAACTGGTATTTGCTTTAACTACCTGCTGCTTGTAAGNGCTGCCTCTGTAACTCAGGCGTAACTGTTATACATTAAAAGAAATTAAAAAAAAAACATTGTGAAGATTCTGTATGGTCAATTGACTGCCATCCTGTGGCTGGGGACCAGGATGTCTGGGTGCACAATGGGTTGGCGCGGGAATGTTTCTCTTGCACTCTGTATTGGTGGGTTTGCTAGAGAAACAGAACTGATAGAATGAATACACACACACACACACACACACACACACACAGGATTTATTAGACTGGCTTATAGGTTGTGGTCCAACTATATCAACAATGGTTCTCTCCCAATGGAAAGTCTAAGAATCCAGTTGTTTTTCAGTCCATGAGGCTGGATGTCTCAGCTGGTCTTCAGCAGATGCTGGAATCATGAAGAAGTAGACTCCAATGCCACTCAAGGAATGAACTTGCCAGTGAGAGTGAGGGTAAAAAGGCAAAAAGCAAACACTTTCTGCTTTCATGTCCTTTATATAGGATGACACCTGAAGGTGTGGTCCAGATTAAAGGTGGATCTTCCCACCAAAAAAGATCCAGATTTGGTGTGGGTCTTCCCACTTCAAATAAATCAATCAAGAAAAATCCCTCAGAGGTGTACCCAGCCACTTGGGTTTTAGTTAATTCCAGATATAGTCAAGAATTAGCATCACAAGTCTGCCCTTTGTCAACTTGACACACAATCACATGTTTTGGTACCAGGAGTGGGGTACATACCCCCATTGCATATGACCCCCACTCCCCAGAATGAAGCAGCTGTTGGCATGCTGTGTGTGCCTCTTTGGTATTAATAAGTATCAACATAGATGGATACAGATCAACAGAGGTAGCTACTGGAGCATCTCTGTGGGCTCAGAGGAGCATCCCAGAGGCAGAGAATGGGGGAACTCTGAGCAAACGCTGAGCTGAGAACCTTTGGTGGTTCTCACTCTGCCTAGGGTGGAACTCAGAAGCACCTGTTTCCCTAAGAGCAGTACCAGATGTAACGTGTGTGCTCTCTGGCAGAACGACTGGGGAGTCCATGCCACCCCAAGGTACCGGTTTCCTTGGATGAAATTCTGAACAGAAAAGGATTGTGTGGGAGTTAGATATGGGGAGGGGGCACAGGTCAGTCACTCCTGCTGACCTGAACCTATCTAGCAAGGTCAAGCTCTCCAGTGCAGGACCTGGCAGGAGGCTGAGTATGCCCTGGGCCTGAGACCAGTTGGAAGCTGCCTAGTACCTACCTTCTCCACAGAGTTCTTGTGTGTGCTGAGCCCCATACACACCCTTAATGTTATAGCTGGTGCTCTCAACCACAGCCAACAAGCACCCTTAACCCTTAGTTAAGAAGATTTGGGGACAGTCAAGGCCTCCCCAAGTTCTACCCCCAGCTCTGCATCAAACTGGCTGTAGGACCTGAGGTCATTTCTTCCCTACCCCGTTCCCGGGACTGGATCTCCAAGTGTTTTAGAAAGCAGGTCNGATGACTTTTAAGGACCTTCCAGGTTACCATGGAGATCCTCTGCGCCAAAGACTGGGCTTGAAGGCAGCTTACAGCATGCTGGTACAGCTCAGAGTTGTCCATCTTCAGAGCTGGGAAAAGGGACTGAAGTGTAAGGTACCAAGACACAGACTTTGCCCTCAAGGACCCAGACAGCTCCCTGACCCACTCCTCGGAAGCATCCCTAGTGGTCATCCATTTCCCAACAACCTTTGTCTGTGTCCCATGGAAAGCTGAATGGTCTTCAAGAGGACACACTGTCACCTGGCGTAAAGTCAGATTTCCATGTACGAAGAAAAAGAAGAGGTAGGCATTGGACAGACACTTGTCTCCTTCAGCTATTTCAGTGATAATTCTGCATAAGACAGTGGTCTGGGTGGTCTCCCTGGCCACACTCACTGTAGGATGAATCCATTCCCAAGCCTTTCCTTGGATGAAACTGACTAACAAGGGACAAAAGGTTGCTTAGATGGAACATGGAACCTCTGAAGTTGGAGGGATACCCAGACAGACACTCGCCCAATCCCAACGGTTNCGTATCTGGTTGTCTTATGGTTTCTATTGCTGTGAAGAGACACCATGATCACCGCAACTCTTATAAAGGAAAACATTTAATTGGGTGGCTCACAGTTTCAGAGGTTCAGTCCATTGTCATCATGGTGCAACATGGCGGCATGCAGGCAGACATGGTGCTGAAGGAGCTAGAGTCCTACATCTTGACCTGGAGGTGACAGGAAGTGAACTGTGTCACTGGGCATAGCTTGAGCATAGGAGACCTCAAAGCCCACCCCTATAGTGACACATTTCCTCCAACAAGGCCACACCTACTCCAACAAAGCCACACCTCCTAATAGTGCCGCTCCTTTTGGGGGCCATTTTCTTTCAAACCACCACACTGGTCTTCCTAAGAGCTTCTGGTACTCCGTTCTCTCCCCTCCTCAGGCTATGTGACCTACTCAGAGCAGAGATTTACTTTCACAATCCAAGCCACGTGGGCAGCTGCTGCTGGGAGTAGGACTAATTCCCTGGAGGCTTCCGGAAGTGGGTTCAAATCTCCACTACTTCTCTTGCCTCCTCTCAAAGAATTGAAATATGTTCCTTCAATCAGACCTCACCCTTGGGCCCAAATCCCTTCTGTGTGACCAGAGGCAATTCACTTTCCCTCAGCTGTCCCACCCTTCAAACAGAAATGAAGTCTGTCCCTCTGTATCAGAACTATAGCCAACAAAACCATGGTTTGCTGGCTTCAGACATCAACAGCTTGCAGCAGGTATGTGTGTGGGGGAGAGTGTCCCTTGTCTCTGTTTACAACTTAGAATTTTAGTCCTATTTCTGTTGCTATAACAAAATACTCAAGATGGGAAATTTATAGAGAGGGCATAGCTATCATGATGGCTTCGCAAGTAAAGACAATTGCTGGTCACACCTGGAGATCTGAGTTTGGTCTCAGAGTCCAGGAAGGCATGAACCGGCTCCATAAAGTTGTCCTCTGACCTCCACACATACGATGTGGTACACACACCTACACATACATCATGCACACATGCAATGATAAAAAAAAGTGTAAAAAATTCAAAACGAGTGGACATTGATTTGGCTCATGGTTCTGGAGGCTGGGAAGCTCAAGAGTACGGGCTACATCTGCTCAGCGCCTGGCAAGGGCTTTGTGCCTCATAACAACGTGGTGAGATGGGCTGTGTAATGAGTGGCTTGAGTGCGGCCAATGGTGGAGCATTTGTCTAGCATGTGCCAAGCCCTGGGTCCAATCCCCAGCACTACAAAGACATAGATGCTCTTCTAGATGCTTTTCTGGTCTTTGTGACCCAATGACTGACAAAAAGCGATTTATGAAGGGGTCTGCTGTGGCTCACAGTTCAAAGGGAAACCAGAACCATCTTTCAAACAAGCCCTTTCTTCTCCAACTTGCATCTTGTCAGGTTATTTTAGCACAGCAATAGAGAAGTAATCAATACGCATCTGGTGAGTCCCAGGGCCTAGGGACAGACAGTCTCAAAAAAAGGTGAATGGTGCCTGGAGTATGACACCCAAGGTTGTCCTGTGCTCTCCACAAGAGTAAACTTACCTGCACATGTATGTGCACTCCAATACAAGAACATGTGCACACATGAACACACACAATGGCAGTCACTCTTGAGATCCTGTAGGTCTCTCTCCACCATGGTGGCTGGAGAGAGGGTCTCCTACCAGCTATAAAGAAATATCAGTGAGAGGTCACATGGATAGAAGTGGCCAGCTCTACAAACTGAGAATCACCTTGTACAACAGTAAGGAGGCGAGGTCCTCCCTCCTGTAGTGACAGGAACAGAACCCCTCCAACTCCCAAGTGAGCTTGCAAATGGGTTCTTCTTTCTGGAACCTTCATATGAGACCATAGCCCATGCCAGTGCTTGACCACCACAGTCCAGCTCCTCAGCCAAGGACCCAGCTCTGCTGAGCTCAGATCTTATGAGGTGCTCAGTNAGTGCTGTCTGAGTACCTAACTTGTGTAACAACAGAAACTCCCACAGAGGGACAGGGGACACTAGAACCTGCAGGTCTGACTATATTTGTTCTGAGGCCTGTGAAGAAGGTCCATATCTTAGTTACTGCTTCTAATGCTCTGATAAAACACCTTGACCAAAAGCAACTTGTGTGTGTGTGGGTGGTGGTGGTGGTGGTGGTGGTGGTATCATTACTTCACCTTACAGCTTGTAGTCCATCATATAGGGAAGTCACGACAGGAACTCAGAGCAGGAACCTGGAAGCAGGAACTTATACAGAGGCCATGGAGGAGTGCTGCTTACTGGCTTGCTCTGCCTGCTTTCTTATACAATTCAAGACGGCCTGCCTAGGGGTGGCACCACCCAAGATGGCACCACTCATTGTGGGATGGGTCCTCCCACATTAATCATGAAGACAGTANCTATAAGCCAATCTTATGAAGGCATTTTTTCAACTGTGGTTCTCTCTTCTCAGATAATCCCAGCTTGTGTCAAGTAGACAGAAAACTAGGCACAGCATCATTATAAAGCACCAAACACCCAGTGTAACTGTGGGTACCACTTATTTCAATTTATTTCNAGTTTCTCACTCACAGTCCCCAGACATCTCATGACCAAGGCAAGGCTCCCATCCAATCTCAAAGTCAAGGGTGGATGTACTTCCCACCCATCTTGAGGCATGGAGAGGGGTGCAGTCCTAATTTCACCCCAGAGGAGTAAAGTAGTGATGCACATTGTTCAGGAAATATAACAAGACTGCACCGTGTCTGATCTGACTTCCTCCACTCCCATGGGCAAAGAATGAATCAACAGCTGTTACCTCCTAGAGGGTTGAAACCCTGGACACCCCTTTCCCCAGCCCTGTCAAACTGGCTCATGGCAGANGTCTAGGCCTCCAAGAGAGGACAGTGGAACCATGGAGGAGTGAGGACCAAAGGTCAGATCATTGGAGTCAGGATAAGTTATTGGGCCACCAGGAATAGCATGCAACATGAGCATGTCACCAGGAATATCCCAGGCACCGGGCTTAGGTAAGGCTCTGGGTAGAAGAGACTGGCTTCCCTGAGACCTTGTACTGGGCCACACCCTTGTTCCCCTTTAGACCCTCTCTTCTTTGGGAAGCTAGGCTGAAGTCCCGTGTTAGCTGCCTACACCGTGAACCAGCATCTTGCTGTGCCAGACACCTTCTATACGCTATTGGCCTATAGTTTTCAGAGAGCCACTCTGAAGTCAATCTACATCCCAACCTAGGNACCACAGTTGACTATCTCATGCAAGGTGTCCAGCTTTCTCTGAGGACTCCATGTCTCCCTATACAGCATACTTAATGATGGCATCATCCTCCAAAGTGGTTGGGAGGATTCAACAAGCTCACAGAATTTCCTTGTGGCTGTTTCACAAACTTATCGATCACATGACCTTCTACTTCAGGATGTTCACTGACTGTATACGGATGAGCCAGGGGCTTCCCAGCAGCCAATAGAAAAATCAGAACCCTGATGAGTCACACAAGTACTGATATCAATGAAAAGAGAGACACATGCAAAAGAAAGGCTCAATATTGTAAGTAATTTCTCCCCAGTGTCTTCCAAAAGAGGCTACTTGGTGAAATAAATGACAACTCAAAAATAAACCTTTGAAGTATGTAAAGATGTATTGTGAGGGTTTGTTCATCCTAAAGGTCTCCAGGCAGAAGGCAAGGAGAGGAGAGAACAAAACAAGACGTAGACATGTTCCTTATGGGTGTCCCTTGTTTTGAGGGTCATTTAGGAATCACCAGAGATGGAAAGTAATGCCACCAAGAAAGTCACACAGAACACAAACTCATAAAAACCGGGTCAATGGGGCTGGAGAGGTNGCTCAGCACTTAAAAGCAATGTCTGTTCTTGCAGAGGACCANGGTTCAGTTCCAGCACCCACATGGCAGCTCACAACTGTCTGTACACCAGTTCCAGAACATCTGGTGCACTCTGTTGGCCTCTGTGGGCACTGTATGCACATGGTGCACATACATACATGAAGGCAAACATTCATACACATAAAATAAAAATAAACAACTTCTAAAAAACTGTATCAATATTATATGGCAAAGAGCTGGACAGTACACACTCTAGGAAACTTTCTAAAATGTAATTAAATAGCTACTCCACAGATTTCAATTTATGGCAGTTTTGTCAAGGTCTGACAATCTCTGCCCTATAAGGTCTGTTTAGGCCTTTACATTTAGTACAATAACAAACACAGTTGGACTTAGGTCTGTCACTATTTCACTTTCTGTCTGTAATTCACTTTTGTTTGTATCTTTGTCTCCTCATTTTGGGTTGTTCTTATGCTTTGTGAGTTTTGTGTGGCTTTTGTTTGTTCCTTTAGGTACTAGGGATCCAACGCAGGGCCTCGTGTGTACTAGGCAAGAGCCACTGAGCTACAGCCTTGGTCCTCAAGTGATTTCAGTATATTTTAGTTCATTTATTGTTTTATCTTATGCCTAAAATTATTT
>LZPO01107921.1:248385-258708 GCA_001675575.1 Neotoma lepida
ACCCCCACCTCTTGCAGGATATGGGTACAACACCCTCTAGAGCAGTGGTTCTCAACCTTCCTAATGCTGTGACCCTTTAATACAGTTCCTCATGTTGTGGTGACCCCCAACCAGAAAACTATTTTTGTTGTATTTCATAACTGTAGTTTTGCTACTGGTATGAATCATAATGTAAATATCTGTGTTTTCCGATGGCCTTAGGTGGCCACTGTGAAAGGGTCTTGGGTTGTGACACAGTTTTTGAGCCACTGCTCTAAGAATAGGAACTATATTACAGCTTGCGCACTGAGTACAGAGATTGCCACCTGTCCTGCCACAGTCCTAATAGGTATGTGTCCTAGGTAGAGCANCTATGAACCAATAGGCTTNACCTCAGGCTGGAGGGGTAGCTGGAGACAGAGCTATCAGGGCAGTGTGTGATGTGTTCTGCAGGCAGTGTGTGATGTGTTCTGCAGGAGAGAAGCAGGAAGGGTTAGCACACAGTAGGACTGGAGGAGTGGCCAACTTCTCTAGAGTAATGTTGAAATTGAGTCCTTAAATCTGGCCAGGAGATACCTAGTGACCTGTTCCCTGAGAAATTTAGGACAACTCCTACTTACCGANAGGGAAACTGAGGCACAGATAGGCCACATGGAGACTTGACCTCCTTGCCCCCAGAGCTTGGGTCTTCCCTCCNCCTGCCCAAGGAACACCCTCNGAAGGGGTTGGAGGAGGAGACAGGACCTCTGGGATAAAGGAGGAGCCACGCTCTGCCCACTGGGCAGAGAGAGTCCTATCGGAACCTGAGGCATCCCAGACTCACCCACCACAACTTCTTAGGAAGCTGATCTTCTAACAGTAGTCCATCAACCCAATGCATCCAGCTGTTGTTGTGACACCTGTGTCCCCTAAGTCTCCTCTACCCAAGGAAGCTATTCCAAGAGTTTCTTTCCATCCCCTAAATGACCCCTGCCACCCAGGGGATGGAAACTCGAGACCCTGGAGCATAGCTCCTGTTAAAGCCTCCGCCCCACTGGCACCAAGAGGGAACTCCAATCCCCTCGTGAGAGACCCTCAGGCACGGGGAGCTCAGCTTCCTGGGCTACCCTGATGCCAAAGTGGGCTTCATTGATTATGGTCATTACTGAATTTTTTTTTTAAAGGTTTATTTATTATTATACAGAAGAGGGTGCCAGATCTCATTACAGATGGTTGTGAGCCACCATGTGGTTGCTGGGAATTGAACTCAGGACCTCTGGAAGAACAGTCAGTGCTCTTAACCTCTGAGCCACCTCTCCAGCCCAGTCATTACTGAATTTTAAGCCTCAAGATAATTTGGGCATGTTGGTGTTTTTTTTCTCAGCCAAGAGAGACAGTCAAATTGAGACTCCAAGCTCACGCAGCTGCTGAATGGCTGCCCTTCTACCAGAGAACTGGCTCACGCCACAGCCAGGAGAACCAGTGCTGCGCCCCCTGCCCCTTCCTGGTACTAAATGAGACCTTTACCCTGTGGCTGCATCCTCTGGCCTCAGCATCTTCTGGAAGACACCCCCGCAGGTAGAGCTGGGGTCACGGCTTCAAGCTGACTCTGTGCTTCTCTGACCTTCAGCCTGAGCCCTGAGCCTTGGCCACGGGAAAGCAGAGCATCGCCCCCAACACACACACTCATATTTGCCTTGAAAAGAATCTGAGCCCCAGGGAGGACCATAGACCCATGTCCAAAGCCAGGAGCCATGCTCTCATCTCAGGATTACAGCAGGAAGTGAACCTCAGCCTAATTCTTGGGCTATCTTGAACCATGGAGAGTCCTATCTGGGTACTGGGTCCCAGAAAAAAAAAAAAAACCAATCCTTGAGAGTGGCCAGAGTCTCTTATTATGTGTCAGCTAACCCAGGAAGAGGACTTTAGGGGAAAGACAGTGGGCCACAACTACCCTGTGAAGGCATGACAAGCATAGGAAGAGAAGCAGAAAGCTTCCAGGATTCCCCGGGAGAGGTCAGGAGCCCAGAGACTGAAAGACATCTGCCAGAGGACACCCAGTCACAAACAGGCTGGCCTTGATCCAGAACATAACTTCTTAGGTTTGGACCAGACTGTCCCCTGAGCTCTGGGCCTTCCTCAAGTGTATTGATTATACTGTGTCCCCCAAAATATTGTGTACCCTAATAAAACTTACCTGGGGTCAGAGAACAGAACAGCCACTAGATAGACATAGAGGCCAGAAAATGGTGGCACACATGCCTTTAGTCCTAGCATTCTAGAGGCAAAGATCCATCCAGATCTCTATGAGTTCAAGGCCACACTGGAAACAGAGCCAGGCATGATGGCACACACCTTTAATCCCAGCACTCGAGATCTCATGTCTTGCTTGGGAAAGACACANGCCTTTAATCCCAGGAAGTAATGGCAGGAAGCTGAAAGGTATATAAGGTGTGAGGACCAGGAACTCGAGGCCTCTTAAGCTTTCAGGCTTTGAGCAGCAGTTGAGCTGAGATTCATTCGGGTGAGGACTCAGAAGCCTGCAGTTTAAGGAAACAAAGAGTTAAGGCTCTGCCAGTCACCTTGATCCCTCTAAGCAGGCAGGACCCCAGGCGGGATGGGCTTGAGTTTCCTGCCACCCCAGTCTGGCCGGGCTATAAAATATGATCATGTCTCTCTGCTGATTGATGGCTGAGAGAACCTTGGGAAGAAGGGCTGGGGCAAGATCAGGTTTTCAAGTCTCAGTCATGATATTCTATCCAGGGCCTTCTGGAACCCTCTACGGGCCCACCTTGCTGCAAGCCCTGAAAGGAAGCTGGGTGGTGGGCAGGCCAGGCAGTTGGCCCTCCAAGGTCAAACAGGCTGAAACTGTCCAGTTCAGTCTGGTCCTCTCCAGAGCTATCAGGGGACTGGCTGGGTGGCTGCCAGCTTAGTTATTCATTTCATGAGTGCCAGCCCGTGTGCCAGGCTCCATCCTCATGGGGCTTCCAGAAAAGTACAACTTTGAGATCCCTGTGCCCACTCAGGGTATGCAGGACTGAAGGCCAGGACACAAGTGAAGCACTGGCTGGGCAGAGCAGGGTTCTAACCATATCACTTCACCAGTCCAGGCCTCATCTCCAAAATGGGCATTGGTACTGCCTTTACCAGGTGCATTCCTGCATGGCTCAATGAGGCGTGAGTCTAGAACCCTTCAACCAGACTTGGTCTCGGGAAATCAGTTGGACCCTGGAAGACCACTTGGAACTCCTTGTAAATGAATGGAGCTGGTTTACCAGCCTGTGTTAGGGGCTTTCTATGTAATATCTCATTTAACTCCCATCTTGATTTGCTCTGGGGAAACTGAGTCTCAGGAATCCTTCCTTTNCTATCAAAGCCCCTAGCCCTTGGTTTTGACCCAAAGAGGATGATCTGTCTTACAGCCCNATCCAGATTCTTCTTTTGGCCCTGGTTGGCAACAGCTCCTAGAAGCCTGCGGGCACCTCTTAGTGTCTGGAAAAGCAAGGCACACGGAGGAGAGCCATATTCAAACTGTCTGGAAGTACTGATCCCACACNGGCCTCAAGCTAGTCAGGGCTTGAGTTCCAGCTCCCAAGAGCCCTCCCATGCCACACTAACCACACCCATCATTTGCCTCGTGGCCTTTGATGGCCTCCATCATTCTCTGATTGGGCTTGGGAGCTGAATGTTTAGTGTGAGGCAGGGTCCACCACCACACAGCTGNGGCTTCAGCTCTACGTTTGGAGAGAGGCTAATTTCTTGTCTATTGGCCTGTAAAAAGACCTCCTCCTTCCATCTCCACAGGTCACAAGTGTTCACTGTTGACTGCACGCACAATTATCACAGTCAAGGCCAGTATGTACCCCACACCCCCCACAAAGGGACTTTGAGGGCAGAGAAGCCTCACCCTGCAGCTGGCCCTCAGCCCCTCCCCTCTGCTCTCTCCTCAGCACCCCCAATCCCCAGCCCTTCGGTCCTTAATCCCCCCAGAGTGACGTGAAGCAAGTGCTGCCAGGGNCCAGAAGATCACACAGACCAGGCGAAACCCAAGCCCCCCACATGGCTCCAAGACCCCACGGAATGTCAACGGCAGATTAGACTTCTCTGTTCCCAGGATCTGAGAAGGGTGAGCTGGGGCTCCCCCACCCATGCTGCCTTCTGCTGGGGTGAGAGATTTGCCTCCTGCCCCCAAATCCTGGAAAATCAGGANTGCTGACCAGGCTCATCTGCTCAGAGGTTCAGAGAGGCTGAGGGGCTTGCCTGAGGTCATGCAGAAGTCTTGGCCTGTGTCAAGGTCAGATCCAGGGCTTCTAGGCTTCCTGTGCAGCCTCCCTGTCTCTCTCCAGGGATTTACCCTGGCCATGACCTTGACCAGCTCAACAGGGCTTTGCCTCTTTATTACTTGTGGCTAATACCACAGTGCCTTAAACAGCCTGGATGGATCCATCCCCTACATACCTCACAGTGTTTCCAAACCCTTGTCCTCTGTAGCTCAGGGCTCCCTGATTCTTTAAATGAGGACCTGGGGATGTCATACCACAACTGTGGTGGGGGAGGGGTCACACTAAAATTGTTATTTCTGCTCAGAAATGGCAGAGTTTGTATGGTTTTTGAGTGCAAAAAACCCCCACAGTCCTGGTCTCCCCCTTTTCCCGGGACCCCATCCCCCAAACTCCTGGAGTTTGGGGCTAGACTTGGAGAAGACCCTGCCCTTCAAGCAGGGAGAGAAACTCTCAAAGGAGACACTGCTTGAAAGGCAAGGAGGGGCTCGAGAAGCCTGGGAGCCCTGGGCAAGACTGCTGTATGACCTTGGGCAAGCCCCATGCCATAGCTGAACCTCTGTCCAGTCAACAATTCCCGTGTCTCTCCCTGTACTCAGAAGCTTACTGGGGTTCAACCTCAACCCCACTGCTTCCCTCTACCGACTTCACTGTCCCCACGATGCTGGGACAGATGCAGGGTCTGGCAGTCTGTGTCCTTCCTCTCCCATTGCTCTCTCTTTCTCCCCCTGTCACTCGATGTACCCAGGAAAATAAGACCCCTCCATGAACCCACAGTCACCCTCCCATTAGGCTAAGTTGTGTCCCAACTCCTCATCCCCATCACAGCGATCTTTCAGATATTGATTCTGGAACCATCCAGACCTGGATCTGAATCCAGCTCACCCGAGAGCTGTGTGCCTTCATGTACACCAGCCTCCTCTCCTACTTACCTCCTTCATCTGTAAAATGGGTGTTTCTGAAAACTCACCCTACCTTCCAACAAACAGCCATTTTATCAAGGAGCGAATGTGACACCACAGGCAAAGCCCTACCACGTGCAGTGNCAGCCACNGGGCTGGTGTTGGTGCCCGCTGTTAAACTCCCTCCTCACAGGTGTTCTGTGACTTTTCCTCAGAGACAAATGTCAACTCACATCAGACCCCCTCACCCCGACAGATAAAAGAAACAAATCTACCCAAATCTAGTTTAGTGAACCAATGAGTTTATTGGGGTGACTTACGGGAGTGTGGGTGCCCCCACGGACAGCTGCAGTATTGAAAAGCCCCACCCTCCAGCAGGTGAGAGCCCAGGAGGACTGCAATGGGTAGCTTCCAGCACAGCTTCCAGGCAGCACCACAGAGAGCCTCTTCCTCTCTAACAATCACTGCTCATGCAGCCTGAGGAGGGCCTGGCAATCTCAGGTCTCTGGTCTTCAGGAATGTTAGGAGTCTCCCTCCTCTTCCAGGAGCAGGTGTTTCAGTTGGAGAGAATGGCTACAGAGCCACAGGCTCCCATTTTTGTTCTGTTTTGTTTGTTTTTGTTGTTTGGGTTTTTTTTGTTTGTTTTTTGTTTCTGTTTGGTTTTTGTTTGTTTTTGTTTTTGTTTTTGTTTTTAGAGACAGGGTTTCTCTGTGTAGCCCTGGCTGGCCTGTAGACCAGGCTGGCCTTGAACTCAGAGATCCACCTGCCTCTGCCTCCTGAGTCCTAGGATTAAAGGTGTGGCCACCACATTTGGCTATGGGTTCTCTTCTTCCACCTTTATGTGGGCTCTGGGGATTGAACTCAGGCCATCAGGCTTGTGCAGCAAGCACTTCTAGTCACTGAACCATTTTATCAGTCCCCACACTTGAGTTTTAAGCACCTTGTATTATGTGGAATGTGTGCATGCATGCATGTGTGCTGTGGAGGCCAGAAGTTGACATCCACTCATTCTCTCTGAGTCTCTGTCTTCTTTTTCTAGACAGAATCTCTCATTGAAAATGGAGCAGTGACTGGTTTGTCTGGTTTGCCACTGAGCTCCATCTGCCACTACTCCCCATTGCTAGGGTTACAGATGAGCACCGCCTCACCTGGCTTATACGTGGACGCCAGGATCCAAAGCCAGGTCCTCATGCTTGCACGCAGCCATCTTCCCTGGCCTGTTCTGTACCTGTATGGTCCCATGCCTAGCGTTCCTCTAGTTTCTAACAAGGAGCCCACATTTGAAAGGATGCAGGCATGGCAGAGGTGCCTCCGTGTGCACCTATAGCCCCCATCCACAGGAGCAGAGGATCTCAGAGCTCCAGAGTGCAGGGCCAGCCCAGGAAACACAGTAAGACCTTCATCCTAAATAAGCAAGCCCAGAAGCAGGACCAGGCCAACTCCCCGACACCCTGCCTGCTGCCCTCTACCTCCCCGTCTCCCACCTCCCAGCTCTGGCCCAGCCAGGGTTAATAGCCACAGCCCCCGCCCTTCAGGAAAAGGCAAGAAGGGGGAGCATCCCCTGAGCAGCCCCGTGGCTTGCCAAGCAGCTGTCTCCCCACATCCAGGATTACCAGGCTCCCAGGGGCCCGGGAGGAAGCAGATCACATTCTTGAGGGCCTTATGTCAGGCTGGCTGCTTCCCCCCAACACACATAGTCCTCCAATCCCCTCCTCACTCGCCTGCCAAGGCGGCTGGGTAGGCATGGAGCCAGCCAGGCTGGGCACAAACCGGGGCTGGATCAACCTCCCCTCCTCTCTCACTTCCTTTGTGTGCAAAGCAGGGTCATTCCCACTACAATGGCCTGAGGCAAGAGGTACAGGGTACAGTAGCCACCCTTGCATATACTCCCTTAATCTTCACAAGAAGCCTCAACTCCATTACCAACTCCATACTGCAGACAGCAAGCTGAGGCTCAGAGAGGGTGAGCGGGTAGCCTAAGATCACACAGCTACTACATGGCATGGCTAGGATTCAAACCCAAGCCTTCTGGCTCTGATGTCAACAGGCTTAATTACACTGGCATGTCTGGTTACAATGGTTCATTTCCTCCCAATTTCTGTGCCCTTGCGTGCTCAGCTTGAGGCTACTCCATTGTGGTCACCCCAAGCCTTGGTCAGGATCCTATAGCAACCTTCCTTCCTTGNTTTTCCCGGAACTGCTTCTCTGCCTCTTCTAGCTATATGGCTTTTGGGGAAGGCCATGTCCTCTCTGTTTGCCACTCACTTCCTGCACACAGATAGCAGAATGAGAGGCGCTGGTGCGGAGGCGGGAAGGCTGTGTCTTATTGGAGCTCTAAGCCCTTAGATAGCCATGCTCACAGAGATACAGGGCCAAGGTGGGAGGCAGATGCACTGGAATATGCAGATGGGAAGGTGGAAAGGACAGCAGATGATCAGGAAGTGCCCTGAAATACACTTCATCCCTTGGTGACACATGCCAATCTATCGCCTCATGGGTGCCCTCGGCGAGGCTGCCGCCAGCTTGCTAAAAGGACCGTCCAGGTGTACTCTTTTTGCTCATCTAAGAAGTGGAAGGGAATCAAGACCTGGGGAGCCCTTGGGTGTTTCTTGGGGTGGAGCCAGCCCAGGGACACACAGAGGGTCTGGTGAGCTGAGGTTAGATCCGGGGCTGAGACTTAAGACAGGTTTATCTCCCTGTGACGCCAGGTCGACTGTTCTGCAGAAAGTCCTCCTGGGTCCACCCAGCATCGGGAACAGGGTCCCCCAGAGGCCCCACCCTTGGCATCATCCTGAATACTCTGCCCCACGTGTCTCCTCCCACACCCCCATGGCATTGTCCTTATATAAACGCAGGCCACACCTGATCANGTGCCCCTTCATTTAACTCTATGTGTGTGATTCTTCATTCATGATTCTCATTATACCCACATTGGCTCAAAAATTTGGTGACCTAAGCACAGGCTGAGGGTCGGGCATCTATTTCTACAGCATAGTTGGTAGAGTGCTTGCCTAGCATACACGGAGCCCCGAGTCCAGCTGCCAGCACTGCATAGGGTACGGTGTATAGTCTCAAAGGATCGGAAGTTCNGGATTACAGAGTAAGTTTGGGGCCAGCCTGGGATACATGAGACCCCAACTTAGAAAGAAAGGAAGAAAGAAAGATCAAAGGTGGGAGAGAGGGAAGGGAAGAAGGGAAAAAGAAAAAATCCATGGCGGCTGGGTGTTGCCTGACAGATTGAATTCCTAAACCTTGCCAACGTGTGTCATGAACATCCCTTCATCATTGTCAGCTCCCCCGCAGCAAGAAAAACACCCACGACACTGCTNTCTCCTTCACCTATGTCATCAGGACTGCCATGTGCCACCTCAGCAGTGGCCACAGCCCCAAGGCCATCACTATACACTGTTGAATGGCAGACCCCCACGCGTATCCAAGCCTCCTATGGATGGATGGAATGTACTGTGACTTCTTGCATCCCCACGCATCATGCTCCCAGTGGGACTTCCAAGAGGGAACAAGAAAGAGTTCAGTTGAAACCTAAACACAAAGTGGAAGTGGGCTAGGGCAGGAGAGGAATATGCTGGGGCTATCGGGAAGTGTTGGTAAAGGGCAGAGCATGCGCAAAGGCGCTGAGGATCTGGAAACAGCATGGTGTGATTAATACAGGAGGACCCAGGGAAGAAGAAAGAGACCAGAAGTCAAGGCAGTCCTCTGAGCCCCATGGGGGCACTGCAATGGAAAACAGGGCCTGTTCCTGTCCTAGAAGTCAGGGTACCAGCAGCCCCATGTGAGGCCTACAGGAAGCATCCTGAAGGACGATGGGGCCGAGGTAATGCTCTAGGTGATCAAGCAGGGAGAATGGGTGGCTTTGGCCAGTGCCTGCCTGGCCAAGACACACAGATGCTGAAATGTCAAACCTGTGATCTGCAAGTTTCTCGCAACAGCCACCAAGCACCCTGGGAGCACAGTTGGTGGGTGGGGTGGGCGAGCAGGCAGAGGTAGGGATGGGAGATGANAAGAACCCAATACCCCCCGCCCAGGAGCACCTGTCCATGNAGGGCTGGGGTAGCAGAGCTAGAAGTGGGTTTATGAGCAGGNTTAGGAGTGAGGCCACATGGAGCAGCCCTGGATGTCCCTGAGATCTTGCTCATGTGTCTCCCAGAGGACAGGAGGGCAGGGAGGGAAGATGTGTGTCAGAGACGCAAGGTTGCTTCAATTCTCATCACAACATGCACAGAAGACAAGCAAGGAATGCTGGGAGCTTTCCAATGCTGCTCCTTGGGGCACAGTAAAAGGAGGGGACTAAAGAGAGAGCGTGTGGTGGGGAGAGGTAGGTAGCAGAGGAGGTCTTGTGCTAACGCTGACACCCAACTTGGCTTGTCGCTGTCAGCAGAAGCCACTTCTCTATGGAGCAGCTGGCATGATGTCCTATCCACCCTCTTCAGGCACTTTTACATTTCAAGAGCTCACCGCCCTGGGGACTCCAGAGAGGGAGACACCACAGTTCAAAGAGGTAAGAGATTGTACGGGGCTGGATGAAAGCAATGGTCAGTGCTCACAGCCCTGTTGACCTGCCCCATGCCGTGCACAATCCATGCATTCCCACTGCCTCCCCATCACCTGTCATGCTCTGAGAAGCATCCTTCTACTGCACAGAGAGGGAAACGGAGGCTTTCAGAAACACATTTTGATTGANGGCATCTGTCCCTTAAGGGGAGACCCAGCTGTCGGCCTTCAGCTGGACAGAGGGTCTATACTTTAGACTCCCCCTGACAAGCACTGCAGTGACGAAGAGGTCATAGAAAAGCCTGGGGGCAGGAATACATAGAAGGGCCAGACCAGTGGGATCTTGTACAGGGACCCAGAGTTCAAGTCATCTTCTCCACGTAGCCGAGCCGCCTAGACCCAAAACACAGCTGTTTTTCAGAATCTTTGTTGCACACTGGACATCGCCTGCAAAACACCCCCCCCTCCAGAACATTCTCTAAATTGCACCCAGGATCTTTTGTCTGTTTGCTTCTTTTGTGATAGAGTCTCCCTACGTAGTCCCACTGGCTGGCCTTGAACTCAAGACCCTCCTGCCTCAGCCTCCTGATTGGCAGGTTGAGAGGATGTGCCACCATGCTGGACTTTATAGCTCAAATCAGATCTGAACCATTCTTGCTGATATTTCCCACCTC
>LZPO01107921.1:264987-276776 GCA_001675575.1 Neotoma lepida
AGATTTATTTATTTATTATGTATACAGTGTTCTGTTTGCATGTGTCCTTTCGGGCCAGAAGAGGGAACAAGATCTCATTACAGATGGTTGTGAGCTACCATGTGGTTGCTGGGAATTGAACCCAGGTCCTCTGGAAGAGCAGCCAGTGCTCTTAACCTCTGAGCCATCTCTCCAGCTCCAGATTCTCTTTCTGTCACCTCCTCTCTGACCATTGTTGTATATCACCTTGTCAACAACATGGCCACTCTGTGCGCTGTCGCCAACACCAGGGGTCACCAGAGATGCCAGTCTCAGCAATTTACCTGCTCTTTGACCTTAGACAAGTGACCACCTCTCTCTGGGCCTTAAGTTCTCCTCCGGAAAGTATGTAATTGGGACTGGGAAGGTGACTCAGGTGGTAAAGTTTGAGTACCAGGTGCCCACTGTTCTGTCCAGCACCTGTAATCCAGGGGTGAGATGGAAGTAGAGATGAGAGGCTCCTTGGGGAGAGAGCCCATGGGCAAAGTCCCAGGATATGCTGGGTTAAGTGGGAAATGTCTCCCATAGGTTCAGGCATTTGAACTCTTGGTCCCCAGTAGGTGGCGCTGTTTAGCGGTGGGAGTACCGCCTTCCTGGAGGATGTACATCCCTGGAGGCGGGCTTTGAGTGTCTATAGCCTTGCCCTCCTTTTACTAGTTCAGTCTCTCTGCTTTGTATTTGCAGCTGAAGATGGGATCTCTCAGCTGCCTGTTTGGACCACCTGCCACCATCCCTCCTCCCACTTTGGAAATGTAAGCCAAAATGAATGCTTCCATAGTTGCTTTTGGTCACGCTGTTTTGTCACTGTAACAGAAAGTAACTATATAGGCCAATGAGAGACCTTGTCTCAAAGAAAAGATGGGGGGTATCCAAGAAAACAATACCCAAATCTATCCTTTAACCTCCACACATGTACACGGATTTACACATGCACACACAGGTGCATACATACAGGCACACACAAAATGAAATTTCACAATATATGTATATGCTTTGCATGGTTGTCAAAGGGATGAAATTGAGGATATGACAGAAGTCAAACATGTGAGCACACACTAACACATGTACACTGTCATCTGAGCTCAGAGCTCCCCTCACAGGTGGCCACGGCCCCTGTGTCACTATAGTATCATGACAAAAGTCCCACAATGCCATCTTCATCTTAGCCACCCCAAGCATCATACTCAGTTTACTTTAGTCAGACAGGCTTGGGTGCCAAGACAGGGACATCATGACAGCTGATCTGATAATGAAGATGACCTCGTGACAGGGGTTGCCATGGTATGGATACACTGGGCATAGACACAGGCCAGAGACAGTGGAACTATGGAAGAGTTCACAGACTGTGCACCCTAAGGCTTTATCAACTCTTCTGTTCTGCAGCTTTAAAAATATTGTGTGGTAGCCGGGTGGTGGTGGTGGTGCACCCCTTTAATCCCAGTGCTCGGGAGGCAGAGACAAGCAGATGTAGGTGAGTTCGAGGCCAGCCTGGTCTACAGATCAAGTTCTAAGACAGGTTCCAAAGCTACACAGAGAGACTTTGTCTCAAAAAAACCAACCCCCCCAAAAAACCGTGTGTTTTTTGTTTTTTTGTGGTGTTTGTTTGCTTGTTTGTTTGTTTGTTTGTTTTGGAGTGGGGGCTAGCTAGATAGCTCCGCAGAAAGAGATGTCTGCACCAAGACCTGAATGCCTGAATTTGATCCTGAGATCCAGTGAGGCCTCAGGAAAGAAGCCATAGTCAAGAGTTGCTCTCTGAATTACACACAGACACCAATCAATGCACATGCATGCATATGCACTCACTAACACACATGTACACATGAACACACACAAATACATATACACACATGTGTACAAGTAAAAACATTCATACATACATGTTACACACATGTACATACACAATATTAACAAATAAGTTAAAAACTTTAAAATAAAAATAATTGTTCTAGAACAGAGTCAACCTCATTGTAAAACAAAACTTGGGGAAAGAAAGGGACACTGTGACTCTCTGAAGAGAGGCACTCTTAAAGAGGACACTGTGTCTCTGTGAGGGATACTGTGTTCCATGAGAGGGACACTGTGACTCTGAAAGGGAGACACTGATACTGTGAGAAGACACTGTGACATTGTGATTTGACACTGTGACTCTGTAAAGGAAACACTGTGACTCAGTGAAGAGACACTGTGACCCTGAGGAGGGACTCTGTGACTCTGTGAGTGGACACTGTGATTCTGTAAGGGGGTGTCTTAGTCATTGTTCCATTGCTGAAAAAGCTACCATGACCACGGTAACTCTTATAAAGGAAAGCATTTAATTGGGGGCCTGTTTACAGTTTCAGAGGCTTAGTCCATTATCATCATGGTGGGGAGCATGGCAACATGTAATCAGACATGGCACTGGAGCAGTAGCTGAGAGCTACATCCTCATCTGAAGGCAGAGAGAGAGAGATGGGCCTGGTGTGGGCTTTTGAAACCTCAAAGCCCCGCCCCCGGTGACACACCTCCTCCAACAAGACCACACCTCCTAATCCTTCTAATCCTTTCAAATAGTGTCACTCCCTGGTGACCAAGCACTTAAATATATGAGCCTATGAGGACATTCCTATTTAAACTACCACATTCCACTCCCCGGCCCCCATAGGCTTATAGCCGTATCATGATGAAAACTGCATTCAGTCCAACTTAGAAAGTGCCCATAGTCTCTCACAGTCTAACACTATTTAAAATTCCAAAGTTCAAGTTTCTTCTGAGATTCACGCAATCTCTTAACCGTAATCCCCTATAAAACCAAAATCAAAAAGCAGATCACATACTTCCAACATACAACGGCACAAGATGTACATTACCATTCCAAAAGGGAGGAAAGGGAGCATAGTGAGGAAATACTGGACCAAAGCAAGACCCAAAACAAGCAGGACACATTTCACATTCTGCACATTGATCTCTGATATCAAATCACTCTTCGAATCTCCAACTCCGTTCAGCTTTGTTGACTGCAACACGTTTCTCTCTCGGGCTGATTCCACACCCAATCTACAGCTTTTCTAGGCAGGTATCCCACAGATCTGGCATCTCCAGCATGTTGGGGTCCCCAAGGCAATCCAGGCTTCACCTTCACAGCTTCACTCAATGTCCTCCCTGGGCCTTCTTGCAGGGACACCCCTGACATACCTCTGGCCTCAGTGGCTTTCCTTAGCCACAGATGGATATTCCATAATCCCTTTCTTCTATCCTGGACTCTAAAGTCAGAACCACGTGGCTGAAGCTTCTAAATTCTGCTTACTGAGGCTGGTACTTGGCCCCCTCATTCAATTACATTTTCATCAGCTTTCTGTTGTCCATGATTTCCTTCACTGCTTAACCTTTTCTTTAACTCCTTTTCACAAGTTGGAAGCTAAGCTGGGTGGGGTCTTGTCCTTAGGTCTTATTAAACTTTTTATCTCCTTGAGCACTGGATTTAGCTTTGTTACATTTCCTGGTGTTCTTTTTCTCTTCCAACTGTAGGCTTTGTATTTCTTGAATCAGCTTTCTCCTTTTCATTACATATCTACCTAAGAGTGACCACTAATAACCACAAGACAGAGTCAATACTAGGCTGTCTTGAAATCTTCTTTGCCAACTCCTAATAATCCAAAACTCTTCATTTTAACCTCAGGCAGATCTTTAGGACAAGGGCAAAAAGCAGTCACATTCTTTGTCAAAATATCACAAGAAAGGTCTCTTAGCTACTTACTAATATTCTTACCCTCTGAAACTTCTTGCACTGAGACCCCACAGTTTAAATTGTCCTTGGAACTGTCTTCCTTGCTCCTTCAATAAGCAGCATGGTCAGACCTGTCACAGCAATACCCCACTCCTGATATCAACTTCTGTCTTACTCACTGTTCTATTGCTGTANAGAGACATGTGACCGTGACCACTCTTATAAAGGAAAATATTTAATTGGGGGCTTGTTTACAGTTTCATAGGTTTAGTCCATTATCATCATGGCAGCATGCATGGCATTGGAGCAGTAGCCAAGAGCTACATCCTGATCTAAAGACAGAGACAGAGACAGAGACACTGGGTTTGGCATGGGCTTTTGAAACCTCAGAGGCCACGCCCAGTGACACACTTCCTCCAATAAGGCAATACTTCCTAATCCTTCTAATCCTTTCAAATAGTGTCACTCCCTGGTGACCAAGCACTCAAATATATGAGCCTATGGGGACTGTTCCTATTCAAACCACCACACTCCAATCCCTGGTCCCCATAGGCTTATAGCCACATCATAATGTAAAATGCATTCAGTTTACCACAGGAGCCACTGTGACTCTGGGAGGGGGACTCTATGACTCTATGAGGGGACACTGTGACTCTGTGAGGGGAACTCTATGACTCTGAGGAGGACACTGTGACTATGTGAGGGGACACTGTCATTGTGTGAAGGGGAGCACTGTGACTCTTCAAGGGAACATTGTGATTATGTGAGGGGCCATTGTGACTCTATACTGAGGCTTCTGTGACAGTGATTTCAGAGGTAATTCCCGGCAGATAAGGACCACACCCAGGCCCATTGTATCTCAGGCATGTAGGGACCTGAGACAATTTGTCCCCTCAGGTATAGACAAAGTGTTCCCTCACAGTGGCGCCTCTGTTTCCTGGTTTCTCAGGTAATGAAGCTATAGCCACTTACCCAGAGCCCTTCAAGTCACAGAAACTCTAGGAGCCAACGTCCCCTGCTTCAGATCTGTAGCATTCCATTCATGATTCCATCAGGGCAGGACTCGGGGGTCCTTGAAATCCTCGGCAGCCACTGGCTTCTGTGTCAGCAGTCTCCTCTGAGAGATCTCCTGTCTCCTCTGGATTCAAGTCCATGGTCTTGAGAGGCCTTAAGTCTCAGCAGTTCCTGTGCCCTCCTTGGCAGCCATGGCTGCATCTGCCTAGGCTCTTCAACGCTGTTCATGCTCACACACCTCCTCTTACTTCTGTGCACAAGGGCCTGGTTCTTATTAGCACCCCTCTCCCATGGTGGTCAGATGGGCCTTGGAATCCATCCAGAAAGTGTCAGTGTCCATAGAGTGTGTTAACAACTTATCTAACGTGGAACATCAGATTGTTTGATCTGCCAATTAGGCGCCTGGAGCTGCTAACTGGAAGCAGATGGCCTATACATCATCATTGGAAGGAGGACGGCCAGCCACTTCTCCGGTAGAAGTAGACTTGCCTTTGTCTCGCCACCCTAGACATTCCAATTGGATGTCCCCATCCTAGGGGTACACCCTAGGCAAGAGAGACTCTGACTCTCTTGCTTGTATCCCAAGAACCTGGCAGCACTGGGGATGGGTTGGTCTTGGATGGCTGTTGGCCTGTGGGGTCCCAAGTTTTCGGTGGGACTCTGGCATCTGCTAGACTTCTCTGTGACATCAGCGCAGTGCACCAAGAGGCCTGCAGAACTCAGTGAGCATGCACCAGCATGCTAGGCTGGGTATCAAGCATGCCTTGAGGCTTGGTGTAGCCCAAATCATCCAACAACTGCCCTAGACAGCTGTAAACCAAAACCCCAGCCCCCCTTAGCTCCCTTCACCTTCCCCGTCTCACTCCTGCATTCAGGCTGCTGATGTGGCCCCAACCGCATGACCATCACCAGCTCCATCAGACCTAGTAGCCAATTCCTCAAGGGTCTCCCAGCCTTGTTGAGCCCTTGAGCTCCGTCCCCACAGGCTTGCACTTTTCTCTCAAAGTCCCCTGGGTCCTGTCTCAGGACAAAGTCTAAATCTTACTTGTCAGGGACTCCCTGGGGACAGGTATCCTGCTGAAGACCACAGCTGTCCTGTGGGGCATGCGCAGTCCTCATCCCACTGTCCACACAGGTGCCTTGCCTCTTCATACTGTCTCTTCCCACCCCTGCTCTTCTCTCCTGCTCTCTCCCTCAACCCATCTCACTTCTCTGTCTCTCTCTTCCCCTTGCCTCTCCTCCCTCACTCTCAGCTCCCTAAATCTCTGCTCTCTGAGCTGCTGGGTCTCCCTGCCACAGGGCCTTTGCTCAGGTTGGCTCTCTTCCTGGAGCAGTCCACTGCATTCCTCCCTGCTCTGGTTACCCACCTCTCATCCTTTTTGAAAACATATCTACCTGCCTTGTGTGTGTAGAGGTGGTTCTCTTCTTCTGCTACCTGGGTTCTTGGGAGTCAAACTCAAGCCATCAGGCTCAGAGCCACTGCTCATTCCTCAGCCCTAGGCTTGATACAACTGTCAACATATCNGGAGCCTTCCTTGGCCTGCCCAGGGGTCCCTTCTCATGCTCTCGTGACTCAAGTATCATCCTCATTACACTAGCGGCTGGTGTCAGGATGAATGGCTGTGTAGCCTGTGTGCTACATGAGTGCAAGTGGCTGGGAGCAGGGATTGTCTCCTGAAGTGGCACTGTGGTCCTTGATGCTGCACAGTGCCTGACTCTTTGGTAGTCCTCAATTGGCACTTGATGGATGGATGGATGGATGGATGGATGGATGGATGGATGGATGGATGGATCGATGGATGGATGGATGGATGGATGCTGATCTACAAACCCCTGTCATAGATGAACCCCTATTTCTGACCATTTCTTCCAGACTTCCAGAGCAACTTCTGGGTCAGCTGGTCCTGACCCCACAGCCCAGTCCCAACTGAGTCATTTGTCACCTCCAACAATACCCACAAGCATTTGCTCTCCTAGGTGCCTGATAGTTAGAGGATAGACAGTCAGAGTCCCCTGGGTACTTGTGGTTATTTTGTCCTGGGGCCGGTAAACACAGCAAGGTAGTGAAAAAGTCATTCACCCTGTGATGGATGTAAGGACAGCTGCCAATCAGGAGAGAGAAAATAAACAAGGGATCAAGCCACGGGGCTATCAGGGAGGAACATTTTGAAAGAATAAAGCAGTCAGTGCAAAGACCCTGAGACAGTATGGCAGATTTGGGGGTTGGAGAGGAGTCAGAGTGGCCACAGAGAGAGGCACAAGGTGAGTCCACAGTGTGGCTACAGAGAGGGGCAGGAGGTGAGTCCACAGTGTGGCCACAGAGAGAGACAGGAGGTGAGTCCACAGTGTAGCTACAGAGAGGGGCACGAGGTATGAGCTGCCCCACCCTGAAAACCACCCCAGCCATTCCTATGGCCTTACTAGTTTCTATTCTCCGCCCCAGCACAAGTCCTGAGAGTCCCTCTGATTTAGATCAATCCAGGTCACGTGTTCACCCCTGAGCCAACCACTGTAGATGAAGAAAAGGTCACCTTTCCCTCACTGCCACCTCAGAAGATGGACCCCCAGAACTCTGGCTCTGAGAACAAGGCCTTCTGGGTGTTTGGAGAGATAAGGGGGTGAAGAGAGGTCACTGGAAATCATGGAAGGCATTGGAGCAGGCGCACCCTCAAGGAAGATTCTTCCTGCTGTCACAGAGGAAGGGCCACCATGAGAAACCTTAAGGCATGGTCCCAAAAGACACAGCTAATGTCCCTAAATAGACCCAGAGAATCCGGGTCTCACTCAACCCACCAAGAGTTGTCTAGGCAGGGGAGATCAGCCAGTAACAGGCTTGTCTTGCAAGCATGAGGACCTGAGCCCATGTGAAAAAAGCCAGACACACTTGTAACCCCAGCAGAGATGGGGATCCCTGGAGTTTGCAGGCTAGCCTGGACTACTGGGTAAGTTTGCAGGCTAGCCTGGGCTACTGGGTAAGTTCCAGGGTAGTGAGAGGCCATGACTCCATAGGGAAAAAAAAAAGATGAACAACACAGGAGGTTGTCCTCTNGCTACTATTTGCAGGTGGACAAGCATGCATATGTACCTATATACACCATACACATACATCCAACATACCACACACACACACACACACACACACACACACACACGCACCCCTCACATACACCTACATACAACACACATACACACAACCTACCAAACACATCACACACACACCCCACACATACACACAACACACACATATATACCACATACACACACAGACACACACACACACACACACACACAAACACAATAGTTGTCTAACAGTGGAGGGTGTCCTCAGTCACTGGAGGGGAAGAGAGGATTAAGACCACTCCATTACAGTGGCCGTGCAGGATGTGTGCAGTGGGTTCCCTCTGAGGTCAGTGAGGTTCTGGGATTTTCTCCGCTAATGGTGGTCCTCCAACGGAACTCAGAAATGAGGCCATTAGCTCTTTTTCAACAAAAAAGAAAAAAGAAAAATTAAGCCAAGGCGCAGAAGGATGTAAAGAGAAGGAATTAAGAGATTAAAACTCCCTGTGCCCCTACAATCTGGTCCCTCAGGCAAGGGGGACAGATGGGACACAGCCAGGACCAGACCCTACAAATTGTTCCTTGAAAGCTCAGGGCTGAGCCAGGCCTAGGCTCCAGGCTCCCCTGGGAAGTCTGGATGGGATGGAGAAGGAACATTCCACAAAGACCTCACTTCTAAAAAGAAACCCCACATCCTTAGTGTCTGCTGAGAGCTTCCATTGTTGCACTAAGGACCATCTAGAAAGTTGGTTAAAGCACACTTCGGGGCATTTCCTGAGATGATTGGCATGGCCCTCCCTGTGAGTCTGGTAGGATGACATGTGGAAGAAGGATGCTAGTGTGCACTTCGTCATCCTTGAGAGAGTGCCTCTGTTACAGCAGACTCGGGATCATTTAGCTTTTGAACTCGGATGTGGACCAGCATTCTCCAGCAGTGCGCAGGCCTTTGGCCTCAGACTGGGGCTGCAAAGTTGTTCCCTCTCTATCTGAGCGGCTGCGGGATCCCCAGCTCTCCTGTCTGCAAGTCACTATAGTGGGACTATTCAACCTCAGGCCCAGGAGACTCATCTAACAAATGAGTTGTATACGCATTGTATATGCATGTTCTATAGCTCTGTTTGGTTCCTCTGGGAAATGCTGCCCAATCCAGGGTCTTCCCCTCACCATCTCCAGCCTCTACATGAGACCCAAGCTGAGAACTGTGGGAAGACGCAGCTGGACATGAAGCAAGGGGGGCCAGGATGGCTTCTCAGGTGACAGGGCAGGGGGACAGGGTGCACACTGTGCCCAGAACACTGGCAGGGACCCTCAGAAAAGACAAGGCCTAGAGACCCAGAGCTGAGCCTCTGTCCCGGAGCCCCAACTGTCTTTTCCTTCTGGTCTGTGTTCTCCTCTTTCCTCACGTCATCCATAGCTGGTCCCCACCCCACACTTCGGTCCTTCAACCCAGGAGGAAACAGCCCCACCCTCCCAACTGCTGGGAAACTGATCACTCCCAGAGGAGATCTGAAAAGCCTCTACCCATGTCCTCCAGTGGTGGTGAACCTTTAGGAAGTTTGTCCCTCTGTCCTGCCCAAGCACCACCACTCCGATGCCTGCACTCTCGTCTGAGATCTGGGTGCCCCTGAGCTGGCCACTCAGGCTCTCTGCAGAATAGTTTGGAACCCCACACTGGAGCTCTGTCTCCTTGGTGAGTATCGAGGGAGCAGGCCTGATTCTTGTTTACATTATAAACCCTTTATCTAACCTCCCCCNTCAGAAATCAGGTCATGCCTCCTCACAGCTCTCTCTGGACAGGGCATTGATCAACAACCTTGCTACGACCTGGAAGACTTTCTCTCAGTTGATACCCAGGCCCAAAACATTGAACTGTAACTTTGTAACTAGTGCCTTTCTGCTCTGGGATTCTTGGCACATGGCCTAGGTAACAACGGAGAGTGTGTTCACCAACGGAGAGTGTGTTCGCCGCTTACACACACTCACAGAACAAGGAACTAACTCCCTTTGTTCCAAAGAAGTGAAGGCTTATTCTCTGGCAGCCCCGTCATGCTGTCTGTGGTGGTTATCTCTCTTAAGGAAGCTCCTCTTAGGACCCACGGGCTCCCTCCAGGCCCCATCATGGCTGTCTATGGCAAGCATGGTGTGACTTTCATTTCTTCCTGAAGGGTAACTCATCGCAGCTTCCTTCCTACCAAGCCTGTAACATCTTCCATTTCTTCAGCCCTCAAACATCAACATTTGCNACTATGGTTCCCATTTCAGAGGTGGGCAAGTGTAGGCTCAAGGACAAGTTAGCCCAAGGTCACCCAACATGGGGAGACAATAAATGCCCCGACTGAGTCCTTTCCTCCGGGAACCTCTGAAATCAAGAAGGGACATCGATTTTACCCAAGGAACATTTATTCATAAGCAACAATGAAGGATCCACGATGCCCAGCTGTCCATTAGAATATAGAAGCCCAAATCTGTGCTTCCCAGGAACTGGAAATGAAACACAGAAGCACAGGACAGCCAGGAAACAATGCTGGACCACACGGCCTCCCAATGACCAGCCTTGAGCAGGTTGGAAGGCATGGGCCACAGTCTGCAGGTGCTCACTGTGACCACCAGATGGCAGCGGTAGGCTTATAAATCAGACTGTCCTTGGAGCCCCATAGGTCACCTTTGGTGGCTTCTTCCATCAGTGAGTGGCAGCTCCTGGCCAGTGAAACAGCTTGGGGGAGGAGGGGAGAGTGCAGTATGGGTATTTTCAAATGCTAAGTGGGGTAAAAATGTCCAGACTACAGGAATGGCATAGTAGCAGGCTGGGGTCTCTGCCCCTGAGGCCGGTGGGCAAGGCTAGCTCTTCCTCATGGTGTAGCCCTGGATCATGCTATTGAAGTAAGCTGGAGTGTTGCGCTCTGGGTAGAAAAGGATCATGTAGCACTTGGGGCCAAAGTATCCCAAGCTTATGGCCAAGAAGTTGAGCACAGTGACCAGGAGGTCCATGATGGTGACCAGCACTCCATCATGGACCGACATGAAGGTGCAGAGGGAGATGGAGGAGGTGAAGGAGAAGGTCATGCTGAGGGTGATGAACTTAGCCTCATTGTAGTTGGTGGGCAATTCCTTGCCCATGTAAGCAAAGCTGAATCCCACCACGGACAGCAGCAAGTCCATGCTGGTGTTGAACAGTAGCCCATTGCGGTAATTAGGGTGACAGGAGAGGATCATGATGTTAGGGTCCTCGGGGTCGGTCCGGCCAATGGGGCTGATGGTGGTGGCCAGCATGTTGGCCGCCACCAGGGNTGCCTTGATGGCCGTGATGAAGGCCACAAAGACATAGGGCCCACGGTAACGCACCCAGAAGCCATAGGCTCGTGGCAAGCGTCTGGCCATCTTGAAGACACACACAATCTGGAAGGAGCGCACAGTGATACAGGATAGGCAGATGGAGAAGCAGATGGTGAAGAAAGCCTGGCGACAGAAACATGTGAAGGTCGTGGGGGGTCCCACGTACACAGGCACCATAGCAAATGCCAGTAGCAGAGGCACCAGCATCAGGAAGCACATGTGGCCACCAGCGGAGCGAACCATGGGTGTCTGGAAGTGTCTCCAGAAGATAAGCAGGATAGCCAGTGTGCTGAAGAAGCCCAGGCAGGCCAGTATGGCCACCACGATGGTGGGCACTTCGCGCCACTCCAGGAAGGCCAGCCGCCGCTTGAAGCAAGTGATGTCATTCTTGTGGGACCACATGGAACCCGGGCAGGGCAGACAGTTAAACTCATCTGCAAGAGCCCACAGCAACTCTCCATCAGCTGGATCCCCACCTGCGAGCCCCTGTGTCCTCTGAGCCTGGGCCCTGAGCTAGAGGGAGGCTAAAGAAACTCCTACCGCCACAGTTGAACAAGGCCCCTTGCAGCCTCACCTCACAGACAGACGGGGGCCCAACTGTGTTAAGTCATTTTCTCAAAGTCGCAGAGCCAGTAAGTTACCAAATAAGGATTCAAACCCAGGT
>LZPO01107921.1:277019-295134 GCA_001675575.1 Neotoma lepida
TTTCTTTCTTTCTTTCTTTCTTTCTTTCTTTCTTTCTTTCTTTCTTTCTTTCTTTCTTTCTTTCTTTCTTTCTTTCTTATTGAGATGAGGTCTCTCACTTGCCTGGAACTCAACAAGTCATCTAAACTGACTGGCCAGTGAGCCTCTGGGATCCACTTGTCTCAACCTCCCCAGCCCTGGTTCCAAGTGCATCGTGCCTGGCTCTGTTTCACATGGATTCTAAGGATCAAACCCACGTCCTTGTATATGCAAGGTAAGCCCTTTATGAACCATGTGTCCCCAGCCCCAATGATAACCGGATACTGTGGCAGGTACCAGAGATGGAAGAGCTCTGGTAAAGCCTGGCCCCTGTCTGCAGGCCACTGACAACTGTGACAGACAGGCTAGCAGAAGCCTTCAACAAACATGATCAGTGCTTAGTCATGGCCCTGTGTGCTGCTGGGCATACAGCAAGTATTTTTATTCAAAGGTGAAATCATCAATTAATTTTTAATCAATGAGGTCATGAGAAAGCTTTACACTCAACCTTGGACTGTGCTACACTAATGTGATTTAAACACTGGAGTTGGTGTTCTTGAAAGAGAGTGTCTTTCAAGCGAGAATTCAGTCAATGGAACTGGGGAGGTGGCTCAGTGGGTAACGTGCTTGGCACACAGTATGAGGGCTGAACCCAGAGTACCACACACACACAGAAACCTGTAGTGGGGATTTTACATCATGGGAAGCCACAAGAAGCACCGCAGGCTTGGTCTCTGGCCTTTGGATACTTGCATTCCTTGGGAAGGCCCCAGAGACCCTGGCATAGGGAAAGGACCCCTGAAAACTTCTGGACAGGGTAGGGGTGCTGAGGCATGAACAGAAGCCAAGGTCTGCTGAGGAAAGGCCGAGCAGGGGTGGCGGGAGCCGTACCTGCAGAGCGGTTGAGGTAGGTGCCTGGTAGACAGTCCATGCACTCAAAGCAGCACGTGTGGAGACCCACAGGCTTTTTCATTTGCCCAGGCTGGCAGCTCTTGGAACACATGGATATGGGGATCTGGAGGAAGAAGACAAGAGACCCTGAGCTCTCTGAGAGGCCAATGTTCTCCCCACCTAGCAGGATGCTCCTCAGGAGAGGGTAGCCTGGCCCTGTCTGAACTGCTGTTAGAACTGGGTCTTTGCAGGACTCTCTTGGCTTGCCCGTCTTTGACCTAATCCAACCCAGCATCCTCTGGTAAAACACCCAAGGGTTAAAACAGAGACTTCCTGGGGATGTAGATAAGATGGAGCGCAGCCCTGGGGGTGCTGGCAGCCATCTTATCACCAAGAGGACATCATGGCCAAAGAAAAGCCTGGTCTTGATGGGAGAGAATTGAAAGATACCGAGAGATCCTGGAAATATCTTTGCCTGAACCACCATCATCTGTCCCGCTACCCTGCTTTCCCGTCACTTACAGCCAAGACTCCTGCTTTCATGTCCTTCTGAAAAGCAGGGATCTCAGGTGAACTAGAACATACAGGTAGTGTTGGTGCCTATGGTCTCTACTGCAGAAGAGCCCAGCAAAGAAAGGTCATCAAGCATGGACTGAATGGGTGGATTATACATAGAGGAAACAGTAGGCGGCGTGAGGCTAGTGTGGAAGAGGATGAGGAAGACGTAGTGTCTGAGCCTGGCGAGGGGAGCCGTGTGTGGATAGAGCATGGTAAAGAAAAGAGACAGTGAAGTACCTCAGGCAGCCACAGCTCTGGGGTAGGTGAGCAGCCACCAGATCCTATGGACATCATTTTTGTGACCAAGAAAAACCATTTCTTATGGGCATACACAAGTAGGAACCAGAGCTCAGACCAGGGAGCCACAGAAGGACCCCTCGCCACCAGAGCCCATCTCTTTTTGCCTCTCAAGTCTGAGGTCTCTGCCTTCATGTCCCCCTACACCCACGTCCTTCTTCTATTGGTCACCAGATGACATTTCTAGGTTAATATCTGGCCTCCACATGTACATATATAATGCAACAGCACACATATGTATGCACACCTGCACACACACACAAACTTGGGGAACAAACTGATGCCAGATGCTGGTGTACAGCATTGAAGACTAATATTTTCATGAATAAGATGGACCNTTTTAAATACCATGAAGAATATTAAAATAAAAGTGCTACATGGGAGAGCTTCACTGGGGCTTTGAGAGAAACTGAGCATGGCTTCCAGCTTGATCATGGAGAGCCTGAAGTCCTCACGGTGAGAAGACAGAAAGCAAACTGGGAATCAGCAACTCAGATCCCCAGAGAACTGGGCCATGGAGCCCAGCACAGCCTCCAAAGCTGCAGTCAGGTGCATGAAGAGGGTATTCAGAAACACATAAAGTGTTCCACTTACTGGTAGCAGAAATAACCCCAGAGACAGCAATTAATAAGAAAACCTACCGAGAGAATGACTGACTGACTGAGGCTGAATCTTTACTCACTCAAATTAAAAAAANAAAACTACGAATAAATAAAATAAAAGATGAAATCTCTAGAGAAACCCAAAGATATTATAAGAGACCCCAGAAAAAGAGCATGAAAGACATGTAAGCCTCTGGCACAGCAACCACATATAATACAAGAATAAACACATACGCCCCTGACAAGAGAGAGTCTAAATACACAAAGCAAGAAAGAACCAAAGGAAAACAGAGAATGTGCAGTATTCAAAAATGACAGGTGGAAATATCAACTTCATACTTTCAATTAATGCATAGAACTAAACAGAGGATCCACACTGAAGCAGAGAAGTTGANCAACACCATAAAACAACACACTCTACCGGGACACTGCCCAGCAGCAGCAGAGCGCAGCATCTTCCCGAATGTGCATGACCATCTCCCAGGACAGACACTATCCAGGCTCAGCTGTGATGCAAGTTTTAACCAAATTAAAAAGATTGAAATCATGGTAGACATGTTCTCCAAGCACAGAAAAACCAAATGAGATTTAAAACAAACAAACAAACAAACAAAAACAAAACAAAACAAAACAAAACAAAAACCAGAAGGAGGGGCTGGACAGACTGCTCAGAGGTTAAAAGCACTGACTGCTCTTGCAGAGGGAGCCTCATCCCAGGCTACATAGCAGGACTCTATACAAGAAAGCCAAGAGGACTGGAGATGTAGCTCAGTTGGTCAAGATTGCCCNGTATGCATGAAGTCCTGGGTTTGAACCCAGCGCTCCATAACCCAAGGGTGGTAGGACACACCTGCAATCCCAGCACTCAGGAGGTGGAGGCAGAAGGACCAGATATTCAGTTTCATTCTCAGTTACATAATGTATTTGAAACCAGCTTGGGGTAGAGACCCTGACCACAAGGGAGAGAGAAAGGAAAGAAGGAAGAGGAGGAGGAAGGGAAGGAGGCAGGGGAAATGAAGAAGGGGAGAGGAAAAGGAGGAAGAGGAGGATGTGGTCAGATGGTAGAGCTTTGCTTAACACGTGGAAGACCCTGGGTTTGATCCCTGTCACCACAGAGTACACAAACAAATAAATAATAAAGGACCTGAAATCACTGGCATTCACTAGACCAGTGGTTCTCAACCTTCCTAATTCTGNGACCCTTTAATANAGTTCCTCATGTTGTGGTGACCCCCAACCATAACATTATTTCATTGCTACTTCATAACTGTAATTTTGCTACTGTTATGAGTCATAATGTAAATATCCGTGTTTTCTGATGGTCTTAGGCGACTCCCCAAAGGGCTGAGCCCCCAGGTTGAGAACTGCTGCACTAGACTGTAAGGGTCCAGGTCTTCGAGTGGTAGCAGTGGGATTCTGGTCCCCAGTGGGGAGATGTATCCATGGCAAGCCATCTGGTTCCTCTGAGGACCTCCCATCCGTAAATGAGAAGGTTCCACAAGGAGGGGGTTTGGGTTCTCACAAGAAGCTAGGGCACTCAGGGTAGACGGCCGGGCACCTGAGGACAGCCCTATGTCTCTGTCTCGGGGATAACTGCTAAGGTCCATTTACAACCAGGCGGCTGAGGGCTGGGGACCCTAGGATAGACATCTACTATCATTCCCAATTGTCAACCAGAGCAACCACATGCTAGTGAAAGGGAAAGACTCCAGAATGGAGGTGGAGGAGAGAGATGGTCACCACTGTCACTTGCCCGCCAAATGCCCCCTTTACAGACAAGGCTGCCCAATATCTTAAAGGCTCTGTGGCCCTCCAGGCTCAAGCAGGACAATCTCATGTTGTCAGCACCCCACCTCAGCTGCCAGGCCGTGCCTTTCACTCCACCATGGGGATGTGGTGTAAGATGTCCCCCTGGAGCTGCTAGGCCCTCAGCCACGTGGGACCTGGAAATACAAGGGCTTAGCATGCCACAGAGCAACCTATGGCCGCCAAGGGATGGGATCCAGCCAATCCATGCTGACGATTTCTCTCTCTTGGAATACAGCTCGAAGGCAAGTCCGTTGAAGGTGACAAAAGATGGCACTCTAGTGGTGCACAGCAGTGTCTGGCGTGAGGACATTCCCTTGGACTGGATTCTCCTCTTCCCTCCTGCATGCTTTTCCAACTCCCAATCATGGTACTTGGGGCATGTCTGTAATAATCTATGACACATGACCCTTCCCTCAGGCTCTGCATTTCAGTGGGAACTCAGACTGAAGTAAGACCTATGAGATCTTAATGCCTATGACCTGAATACGTAACCTGATTCTGTTACAAGGTCATTGCATATATAATTAACGAAAAGAAGCGTCCCTCATTCACNAGAACTGGTGTTCTTACACAGAAGGGGCATTTGGACACTGACAAAGGCCCAAAGACACTGCCAGGTTTGAAGAAGGCAAAGATCAGAGTGGAGCACCAGCAAGCCGAGGGGAGCCAGGGAGCACCAGGGAGCACCAGCAAGCTGCCAAACACCACGAGAGAGGCCAAGAAGGCTCCCGGTCTCTGCAGGGATCAGCGGCACCTCTCCCTCTTCTTCTACCTCCAGAACCTGAGACAAAGAACTTCCGTGGTTTAAGCTCACAAAAACAAAGACACCAGCCTGGTTGACTCCACAAGCTCAACACTGAATGATAGGCTATAGCTGGAAGGCTATGTAGAGAAAGCCTCGACTACAGACAAGCTGTAGGACTCTGTGCCTTTGGTGTTCTCGTCCACACAATGGGGAGAGCGGTAGCCTCAGTCCCTGGGATGCGTAATCCTAACAACTTGATGAAACTTAGAAACTGTAGGAATCAGCTCTGGGTGTGTCTGAGATGGTGTCTCTAGAAAGGTCTAGCAGAGGAGGGGAGATCCACCCTGGTGTGGGCACTGTCGTCCCATGGGCTGAATAAAATGGAGGAAATGAGCTAGCTGGCCACCAGCCTCCATCTCTCTCTGCTTCCTGTCTGTGGATGTCATGTGACCAGCCACCTTGGGGTCCTGCTGCCATCCCTTCCCCATGGTGACAGACTGTGTCCTCAAACCCCTCGAGCAGAAATAAACCCTTCATTCTTTAAGCTGCTCCTTATCGGTCATTTGGTGGCAGAGTCAAGAAACGTGCCTAATCCCATCACCTCAGGCAGATATGGGAGTCATGTGCACTTCAGTGCAGGGCTGTAAGCTAAGCCAGACCCCGCCCCCCAGCCCCCCATCTGCTGGAGCTAGAGCACCTTAAACTCCACAGTTCTCAGTTGGTAAAGAAGGATAGGACCCCAGATCCTACACCCCAAACGGAGACCCCATCGGCTCTGGCTGATGCATCTCTGAGGGCCCTTCTTGTCAAGCCCCTGGGCACTACCCTCCAAGCTGACCGTGTTGTTGGGGGTGTGCCAGGACACATTGTGGATGTAGGTCATCCTCTTCTGGGTCGGGGAGTAGAAGGCAATGCTTTGGAAAGGGTTCTGCCTCTGGTCCCACTGCCACTGGATGATATCCAAGATCATCGGCATGTCCCCTTGTTGGTTGAAGAAGAGCTTGTTGCCCAGAAGGGTGAAGTTGACTTGCCAGATCTCCCTGAGCAGCTAGAGAGGTCAGAAAGAAGGGAAGCAGAGCTGGCATCAGAGACAGGACCAGACATTTGAGAGTCTACCACCCCTGCACCAGCCTCAACACCTGTCAAATGTGAGCGTCAAGCTCTGGGGAAGCATCAGTTGNCAGGTGGTAGGTGACTTTGGAACCTGATGTGCCTGGAGCCAGGCCTCGTCCCTGCCACACTCCTTAAGTTTTGGGCCTCTTGCTCAACCTCTCTGGACTCCAATTTCTTTTCTGCGAAATGGAGGCGGCAGGACCCTGTCTTCTGGGCGGGCTAGAAAGCTGGCTCAGCAGTTAAGAGCACTGAGTGTTCTTCCAAGGACCTGGGTTCAAGTCCCAGCACCCATATTGCTGCTCACAACCACCTGTAACTCCAGTTCCAGGGCATCCAATGCCCTCTTCTGGTCTCCATGGGCACTGCACACATGTGGTGCACATACATAACACATGGGCAAACACTCATATAAATAAAATATTAAGAAAAAAGACAACAGTAAGCAGAGAATACTGCTTTCTCATCTCCCCTCCCTAGAAGTCACCTGGGGTGTCCCTCAGGGGGGGGGGGGTCTCTCCACTGCAAACATCAGCTGGAATTTCCCCTGCACTCAGTCCTTCCCACTTCCTCACACCGTAGGGTCAGCTCTTTCGGAGTCCATCTCCCCAAACTTGTGCTAGCCAGAATGTGCACTGAACAGAGCAGCCCAGCCCTGAATTGCAATCCTTGCTCTGCCCGTAGTTGGCTTTGTGTCTGGCTCCCTGTGCCTCAGGCTTCCTAGGTGCGAAAGATCAACTATCACCCTGCATCCTAGAGCACTCGGCAAGCAGTGCAGCACCGCTTTGAATGACGACACAGGCTACCAGGGTCTCAGCACTCAAGAGTCAAATCTGACTGGTAGCCAAATGCCTTTCAAAGACCTGCACGTCAGAATGTACATACTTAGAGCAGTGGGACTAAAGCTCTGAGGATATGCGGTGGAGACACACGGCTGAGATAGAACAAAGTGTGTTGTTGTGTTGGTGTACCCGTGGGGGGAGTGTATATGTGTATAGTGTGTAAGTATAGTGTATAAGTGGGGGGGCATGCCTGTGCACCTGCACAGAGCCCAGAGGAGGACATCAAGTGTCCTGCCCTATCACTGTCCACCTTATTCCCTTGAGACAGAATCTCTCACTGAACCTGGAGCTTAGTTGACAGCTGGCAACCCCAGCAACCCTTCCACCTCTACCCTCCCCAGCACTGGGGTTACAGGCACACACAGCCAAGTCCAGCTTTTTACATGGGTCCTGGGGATTTGAACTCAGACCTTTGGGCTTGCTGGGCATCTGGAAGTATGGGAATGTCCTGTGGCCTTCCATCCCCCTTTGCCCAGACCCTGAGTCTCTGAGCATGGCAATGGTGGAGTCAGTCCCCGCAAGGTTAGGCCCTCACCTTCCATGGGTAGACCACTTCCTTGGTGCAGTGGATCTGGTTGCAACGCAGGAACTTGTGCAGGGCGTGGGCCACGGCGTAGACTGCCGAGTACACACTGTAGACCACACGCTCCCCAGAAAGCATAAGGACATTGTTGTAGGACTCGGTATTGTTCAAGCAGGCATCACAGTCCTGATTGCAAGTGGCCCGTGGGTTGGTCTTGTTGGGCATGGGTTGCGTTGCCTTGGTATGGCGCACTCGGAACTCGCTGAAGCCAGGGATGGACACCCTCTGGATGGTGATGCCCAGGAAAGTGCCCGTGTGGCGCAGCTCTGTAAGGTTGTGCAGAACTGGGTCAATAGACCAGGACTCAGAGGCGATCCACACGAGGTCAGTAAAGTTCCAGCGCAGCACCTCCCGGAAGAAGTTGTGCAGGGCCAGCTCTGGCGAGAATACCACCACAACACGTGCTGTGGTTCGCTGCAGCTTGTATAGAATGTTGTGCAGTTGGCTCTGCTCCTCAGTCCCCATGCCCTGGCTGGGTTCGGGCATGGGCAGAACCTCCTGGAAGGCAATGCAGATGTCACCTGTTCTGATCAGACGCTGGCTCAACAGGTGGCTGTTCTCCCGGCCGTAGTTGTCATTGCTCACCAGTACCACAATCCAGTTCCAGTGAAAGTGAATCATCAGCTGTACCATGGCCTCGATGTGATGGGTGGCACTGGGTACTGTGCGCAGCATAGCAGGGAAGCGCAGCTTGTCCTGCAGCTCGTCGGAGATCGCGCTGTATGTGATCTGCCAGAGTTAGGTGTTAGAGGAGGCACTCCACCTGACATCATCACCCTGGTGACATATGGGGACACATACATGCCCAGGGCTGTGTGTACATTGTCATCATCATGGCCACCTTGGTAAATATGAGACCCTGCTATGCACTATGACTTGTCCGAGTGACCCACATCAGTCTCCTCATCACCTACTGCCCCTGACAAGGCAGCTATTGTGTGCCACATCCTGGCTAGGTGGTACACATCTGTCTCCTTCCCACCACTTAGGAACCCTGACTGAGCTCCTACCGCACACACTGGGCACCATTTTCATCCTTGCACAGGCATCCCAGCCTCACCATTGGCCACATGTCCTCCCAGACCATATGAAGCTTTATTCCCATTCACTGGTTACTCCATCTCTTTTCGTAGTTCCTTCCCTCTGCTGTGACCTCATAGTCTCAATGCACCCCTAAGTGCAAGGCTCCCAGCCTCGTTTCTCCTCCACCACCCTCGCCCTCCTTACAACTCTCATTCAGGCTCTTGTACAAACATTGTTTCAAGCCAGAGACCCCATCGTCCAGCTCTGGCCCCAACCTCCCTCCTGAACCTCAGGTATGGGCTTGGGAATGTCCACCTCCCATCTCAAACTTGGCCTTTCCAATCCCAGACTCTGGCTCTCCTCTGAGTCCACCCAGCATCTTCCCACCTGTCCACAGGTGTTGGGAGCATAAAAATCTTTTTGTCCATAGATCATTAGAGAAAACCAGGAATGTTAATCACACAGGGGTGTCTCCTCAGTGGGAGAGATCAAATGAAATACCTGCATTCCCTCCAGCAAGCTCTGAGTGGATTTTGCTGACGACTTGATGACCTTTTTGCTATCTGTGGTGGCAGACCTCACCCACCTTTTGCTATAGAGGAAGATCTCACCCAAATCCCCCAAGAATGTTTACCCCAGACTCTTCCTCCCTAGTTCCCAGTTAATAGAACCCACCCTTAGGGGAGAAGTCACATGTACTGCTGACTTCTATGCTATTGGTCAGAGACCACACTAGATTCTAGGACTTTTAGCTATAGAACCCAGAGGTCACAGGTACTTTGTAAAGGAGTTTCTATGTANTTATCCTTAAGCTATACTGTGAACCCGGGATGGGAATGATTGTTGTGGAAACTTTTTCCCAAATCATACGGCTGACAATGACCTCCTGGCCCCAGACTCCCCGAAGTCTGATCCAAGTTGAGGAAGTCCATCTGCACTGCGTTTTCATCCTCATCTCTTCACGGNTCACTGCCTGCGTTGACACCTGCAGGGTCCCCCTCCCCTAGGGAATCCATCCCTTCCAGTTTTCAGGCCAAAAGCTTTGGTGGCATCCTTGACCTTCGGCACACACCACATGCTCATCAGTACTTTCAGTTGTCCCTTGAGGGTGCCCATCCAGACCCATCACCGACCTTCCCACTCCATCCCAGCCACCATCCTCGGGGCCTCTGCTTCCCTCTCCTCCTACTTCCTCCAGGCCCTGCTCTGCTCACCCTGTTCTGTAAGCCCATCAGGTGTTTCTTACCATCACACCTGCCAACCCTTCTTGGAATGCTCTCCCGGAAGCTTGCATAGTTTCCCTCAGCCCTTGAGCCTTTGTCCTGTGGTCAGCAAACCCACCTGATTACCACGCTGAAAAGTCCAATTGTCTCAAGCCTATCTCAGTCTCCACCCAAAATACTCTACCCGCACCCCTGGCTACTCTGCCTTTTACCCGTAGCACTCCTAACATTCTGCATCACTGGTTTATCCACAGGTATCATCTGTGTTTTCCCGTAGGAGACAGACTGCATGCAGGCAGGGATTTGTGCTTGATTCCCACAACCATCCCTGGCACACAGTAGGTGCTCAAGAAATAGTTGTTACATGACTAAAGGGATGAGCTCAGTCCTGGATCAGACATTGCACATCAAAATGTCAGCACATAGTTAGTACCTACCACGTGTCTGACCCTGCTCTGGGGATTTTACAAGGTAAGAGCCGCAGCAGCAAGTCCAATACTTGTGCCAGCCTACTGTGTGCCAGTCTGATCTTTAATTAGTATTCTACAGCTGTGCTGGACTGGGCGCTTTCACCCATGTGGCTGGTGACAGATTAACAGCAGTCAGGGCTTTGCAAGATGGCTGAGAAGGAAAAGGCGTTTGCCGCCACACCTGAGGATGAGCTCACTCTTCCAAGATCCACTTGGTGGAAGTAGAGAATCAACTTCCACGGACTGTTCTCTGACCTCCACACACGTGCCATTACACGTGCGTGTACTCTTTCCCCAAAAGTCAATGGAAATGTAATCCAAAACAACTTAAAAGATGCCAGACATGCTAGCGCACTNCTTTAATCTCAGCACTTGGGTGGCAGAGGCAGGTGGATGTCTGTGAGTTTAAAGTGTCAGCCTGATCTACATAGTGAGTGCTAGGACATCCAGGGCTATGTAGAAAGACCCCATCTCATNCCCCACCCCCCAAATTTAAAATATAAGTGAGACTATCAGCAATTTTTGGGTGTATGTGTGTGTGTGTGCATGTGTGCATGCACGCACATGTGTGTATGTGTGAGCATGTGTGCATGGGTTCATGCACATGTATGAAGCCCAGAAGGTAGCATTAGGTGTCTCCTCAATCACTGTCCACCCTATTTTTGGAGAACTCTCCAAAACTTTGCCTCTCAGTGAACCTAGAACTCACTAGGTTAGCAAGACTGGCCATGCAGTAAGCTTAGGGAACCCTCCTGTCTCCACCCATCCTCCGCCCCTAGTGCTGGTCCTGGTGTTTTATGTGGGTGCTGAAGATCCAAACTCTGGTCCCCATACTTGCACAACAAACACTTTACCAACTGAGCCACCTCCCCAGGCCCTAGTGGCACTCCTTGAGGGCCTACTATGAGTCAGGTCTTGTGCTAGGCAATTGAGCAAGCTAATACTGAATGTTCTTTAGTTCTCCTTCCTGAGAAAGATACAGTTGGTGGTAATGACAGCATTGCAGACCACCTACTGTGTGCTGAAAACTCTTTCATGTTGATCACTTCAACCCACAGAAAGTCCTGGATGGAGCTTCATCAGCCCACTTTACAGATGGGGAAACTGAGGCTCAGGGGGTGAAGAGATTCACCACAAGCTCCCAGTACGTCAGCCTGCCTCCTATACCTGAACTGCTGCCTGCCCCTGCTCATGTTCCTGCCATGGCTGACAGGCAAGGGCTTCTCACCCTCTGGACAGCTGCCCTCTGCCCCTCCCCAGCCACATCTCCCAGGAATCACCTGTGGAACAAGGAAATGGGAGAGGAGGTTGGACAAAGTGATGGCGGACTCAGAGTTGTCTGGGCCAATGACAGCTACCACATGGGGCATATAGTGGCTGTAGTCTTGGAGGATGGGCAGGAAGTCATCATCTTGTGCCAGGAAGTAGAGCCCAGGATGGACATTGTTGGAGTGGTAGCACACATCCACCATCTCGTAGCCAAGCAGCACGCCTGGTAGCAGAGTGCTACAATTGTTGATCTCCTCCACAGCGAAGCGCATGGCCTGCATGAGGTTGTAGCCCAGCACCTTCACACCGTACCTGCAGGACCACACACTGTGAGGGGGAGGGTCCACAGGGAGGGGAGGGACTTACACTGTGAGGGGGAGGGTCCACAGGGAGGGGAAGAAATAGTGATGATGATGATGGCAGTGCTAATGATCGTTCCCCCACACGGGAAAGCTTGACAAGTAGTATTACAGAAGATTCTGGCATTTACCACATCCTTGTCACCATTGTCCCTGTGACCACACTGTGAGTCCTATGATCTCTACCATTGTCCACCCATCATTGTCCACACTGATCTCTTCCATCATTGCCATCCCCACTGTCACCATCATCTCTCCCTATCCCAGCACCACCACTGCCATCACTGTTACTGTATCTTTGTGGTCATCACCGACAACAACATCACTATTACTACCACCAACACCACTACATCATTATCATCACCACCACTAACAACATCAGCACCATTGCTACCATCAATACCACCACACATTACCATCACCAACAATGACACAATCACTACCACTGCTACCATCACTACCATATACCATCACACTACTATACTACTATCAACACCAAAACCACCATCAGTAACACCATTACCACTACTACCACTATTTCTACCACTATACCATCCCTAACAACAATCACTACCATCATCACCATCATTGTCACTGTTGCTACACCATCACCACTACCTCCACCATCACTAATAGCATCACTACCACCATTACTACCATATGCCATCACTACCACTACACCACTATCACCACCAATATTACCATCATTACCACCATCACCACTATCACTACCACTATATCATCATCAACATTACTGCCACAACTGCTATCATCACTAACATCGTCATCAGTACCACTATTATATCATGACCACTACCATCATCACCACCATAAACGCCATTATTATAACTAACAGTCACTATCAACACCACCATCAATATCATCAATATCAACACCACCATCATTAAAACAATACAATAACCATCAACACCACCATTACCAATACTACTGACATCACTACTACTATCACCACCATCACCATAACTACTACAGCCTCTACCACCTCAGCACCATCATCCTTATACCCATTTTAACTACCACCATTATTGGTGCAGTCAACATTGTTAGTATCATTACCATATCTCTGCCACCGGTACTGTCAATCATTACAGACCTCATCATCATCATCACAGGCATCAGAAAACCTAGCACCACGCTTGGTGCCATCACTGGCACCATCATCACCAGCCTCAAGTCCACATAGCATCTTCCTCATTGTCATCTAAGTGGGAAATTCCCAGTCAACCCTTAGCCAGCCTTTCCTCTCTCCCTCCCTCTTCCCCATCTCCCAGAACGTTCCACCTCCTGAGCAAGGTCAGGATGGCTCCAATGTACACTCAGTCTCTAAATGGTACTGTCACCCCAAATGGCTCACAGAGGGAGAGGGAGGACTCTCCAAGCCTGGAAACACTCCCTGTCTCCCCAGCCACAACCTTGGAAACTGCAAAGCTCTCCTCAGTGCCCGATGTCTGAACCCGATACCCAAACACCACCATGCAGAGCCTGGCATCTAGACAAGGCTTTGACATGGTCTTACTGGGGCTCCCACATGTAGCGGAGGATGGCTTTGGTGGTGACCCTGTGCAGGATTACAAACACAACCGCTTAAAATTTCAGCAACACAGATCGTGCAGGGGGTAGGGGGGACTGGAGACTAGCAGGCTGGATTTAGGATTGGGGGGTTGGTAGTGAATGAGGAGAAGCATTCTGGGCCCTGGCCTGGCCTTCTGAGGACTCCATGCCTCATCCCACCACTACTTGCAGCTTTGTATGAAGACTCACTCATTGCACTTGGGCACCTGCAGGTAGCTGAGGTGGGTGACGCTCTTCACGTTGGCATGGAGAGAAAAGAGGCCACCCAGGAGGTAGTCCCCAGCCANGTGGAAGTCGGAGTTCTCTATCAGCTCGACAGGCTTAGTCAGAGCGTGTAGCAGGAGAAACAGCAAGTGGATTGTCCTTGCCTGGGGCCCCATGACAGCGAAGCAATGCTTTAGGAGATGCCCCTACCTCACTGTGGAGCCTGTCAGCCCACACTGAGGCATTTGCACAGACATTTACATAGTGATGATCCTGCCTGGGGACAGGTGGACAGCCTTAAGGGCTCTGGGGAAGGATCAGAAGCTGGAGCAGGATACAGTTCTGGGGCCCAGTGGGGCCCGCATGCCATGGGAGGACAAGGCGTCTTCATGATGTGGCCACACCCAGCCTTCTGCCTGAGCTCATACCTGTGTGGCCACTGGCTGTGAAGGTGACAGTCAGCCGTGGAGGATATGCAAAGCACATAGGGAAGGCAGATGGAACAGCCGTGGGCACAGCGAGCCCAGCCTAGTTCATTGGTTTGGTGTTTCCTTTGGCAAACAAAGAGAAGAAATAGGTGTACCACTTGGCATACCCAACGGATAGAAGGGGCTGGGGTGGGACTAATGGCTGCCCAAGCATCTTTCCCCACCACCTTCCGCCCTATGCCCTCATGACCCTTATACCTTGGCTCTTCAGTTCTGGTCTCTGCCCCTACCCTCCTCCTGGACATGCTGAATGCTGCGCTAGCTTAGGATGCAGAGGGGTGGGCCTTCCTCAAGGCAGGGTCCGTAAGCCAAGTCTGAACAAGTCTACCTTGTTCAGACACTGGACAGGGACTACTGGAGAGGTCTGCACTGGTTCCCCATAGGCTGGGGCTCCACAATTCCTCATTCAGCCTCATGGGATGTTAGAAGACATCTCAAGAGTGGCTGGGTATGGTGGTGTAGGGCTGGCATCCAACACTCAGGAGGTGGAGCCTTGGCTATACAGGGTGCTGGTTAGGTTTTGCCCACTTGACACCAGCTACAGTCATCTGGGAAGAGCGACCTCAATTGTGGAATTGCCTCCATCACACTGGCCTGGGGGCACATCTCTGGAGGAATTTTCTTAATTAATGATTGATGTGGGAGGGCTCAGATCTCTGTAGGAGGTGCTACCCCTGAGCAGGTGGTCCTGGATGGTATGAAAGCAAACTGAGCCAGGCGATGGTGGCGCAAGCCTTTAATCCCAGCACTCGGGAGGCAGAGGCAGGCGGATCTCTGTGAGTTCAAGGCCATCCTGGGCTACCAAGTGAGTTCCAGGAAAGACGCAAAGCTACACAGAGAAACCCTGTCTTGAAAAACCAAAAAGAAAAAGAAAAAAAGAAAGAAAGCAAACTGAGTGAGCTGAGGGTAGCAAGCCAGTAAGCATCATTCCTCCACAGCCTCCACTTCAGCTCCTGCCTCCTGGGTTACTGCCCTAACGCCCCTCCATGATGGATGGTAACCTACAGGACTAAAAGAATCATTTCCTCCCCAAGTTGCTTTTGGTTTGTATTTTATCACAGCAACAGAAAGCTAACCAGGACAGGGAGTTCAGGGCCAGCCTGGGCTGAGACCTTCTCANGGTAATAAGTGGGACACTCAGGCTTCTGTAGACCTGGGATGCTTCCTGCATGGGGATGAGAGCATCACTCCCCTCTCCTCCCTCTAAGTGCCCCCGCCCCCAATCCAGTTTCTCATCCATGAAAGGTAGATAAGCCCACTGCCCTCACAGGCTGCCATGGCCTAGACTAACTGGTGGGATCATGGGACCCATAAACAGGTCCCCGCCCCCACTGGGTGTTCAGTCTCCAGGACAGATATTGAGGCTGAATGGCCCTCATTCACCAAGTGTCTGGCGCTGCAGGCTGCCATCCCAGAACTTTGTCTCTTAAAATGTTTCATTTGCTCCCCAGCTACTGAGAAATGTCAAACTTGAGGCTGAAGGGTCAGGGCTGAGCCTCCACGCTGGACAAGAAGCTGTAGTGGGGTCCCATGGCTTAACACCCAGGGATGTAAACAGAAGCTTGGTCATCTCCTCTTGTACGGATATCCTGTCACCCACCTGTCCTTCAGTATCCTCATCAGGGAAATGGGTGGGATATGATACACTTGGTGAGCTACTATGAAGGGTTAGATCAAAGTATTTTTTACTCATTTACTTACTGTATGTGTGTGCGCGCACACACACACACATACACACACACACAAATGCACTTGTGTGAGTGATGGAGATCAGAGGACAAGTTGCAGGAGTGGGTTCTTGCCATCTACCATAAAACTCAGGTTGGTGGCAAGTGCCTTTACCCTCTGAATCATCTTGCCAGCCCAAGGCTGAACTCTCTAAAGCCTTCAGTCCAGTGCCGGATACACAGCCTGTGCTCTAGACCAGCCTGGCCTCGAATCTCTACTCACTGGGATGACGCTGACACTGGACTGACGTACGGACTAAGGAAATAAAGACAGGACTGCCTGAAGGGAGCAGGTGTGGACCCTGCTATCCTCGGCCCCATCCTGCTGAAGCTCCGGGTCACAGTGTCCAGGAGGTAGCAGATGGTCCCTCATTTCCTTAGAACATATGCCTGAGTGACAGCGAGTGCAGCAGTGGTGGCAGGGACGTCCGGCCACAGTCAAATGGTCCCTGTTCAGGCTCAGGGCTGTGACTGGGGCCCTGGCCACAGCAGGGAAATGAAGGGGCTCTGTGGGTGACCGCAGACATGGGGACTGACAGTGATGGCCATGCAAAGCCACAGGAACCCAAACAGAGAGCGTGGCCTTGAGAGCCAGCAGCCCCAGGCCTAAGGGAACACTGATGGCTTTGAGTCCCTGCAGTTAAAAGGGAGACATCATGAGAGGGTCATACAGAGACAGTGACAGAAGAGCCCAGAAGCCAATGACCTCATGGAACAGACTGTCAAGAATACAGACTTGGGTTCAAATCTGCCTTCCACTGTCCCCACCACCTCTGACCTCCACTGGCCCTGCCACAGAAACCAAATAATGGCCTGGTATGGTCACTGGGAGAGAGGAGCTTCCAGAGGGCTGGGGTGGGGCTCAGCAGTAGAACACTTGCCTGTTGTGTGCCAGAGTCCAGGGTCCATCTTCAGTAAAAGCTACTTGTATGCCCTTGAGTAATTGGCACCATTCAAAAACATAAACAGAGCTAAAAATGCCATCCTTCCCTACTGTGAGTCACAGCCAGGGCACCCGTGTTACCAGCACCTAGAAGGGAGCTACTGTGGCCAATTAGCTTGAACCCAGAGCTATGTACATGGGCAGGGCCCCTCACTGGCTCCTTCCAGCAGGAATCAGCGGCTGCGCTGAGGGCTAACAGGTCTCCCCAAGGAGGTACATCACCAGGTGCAGACACAGGAGTACAGCAGAGACATATCTGGGTTCACCTCCCAGCAATACTACTCTCCGGGTGTGGTGGTTTGAAAGAAAATGGCCCCCAAAGGGAGTGGCACTACTAGTGGGTACGGATTTGTTGGAGCAGATATGGCCTTGTTAGAGGAAGTGTGTCACTGTGGGAGTGGGCTTTGAGGTCTCATATATGCTCAAGATACCTCTCAGTGAGACAGACCATTTCCTTTTGCCTACAAGATGTAGGACTCTCAGCTACTTCTCCAGCACACGTCTGCCTGCATGCCCACACATCCCACCATGATGATAATGGACTGAACCTCTGAACTGTAAGCGAGCCACCACAATTCAATGTTTTCTTTGTAGGAGTTTCCATGGTCATGGTGTCTCTTCACAGCAATAGAAACCCTAAGACAGCTGGNAAGTACTATGTAAGCTCTGCCTCAGTTTCCCCATCTGTAAAAAAAAAAGTGAGGCCATACTTCCTAGTGGGAGCTGAGAGTACAAAGACACACAGAGTCCTTGATATGTGTATTAGCCAAGGTTTTCCAGGGACACAGAATCCCTGGGGTGCAGAAAGGAGAAAGGGAGGAAGGTATGTATGAGGAGACAGATGGAGGGAGAGAAGGCCAGGGAAGAACTGTCTCCAGAGGGTAGTCTACTGGCAAATTCCCTGCCTGGGCAAGCTCATCCACTGTTTTATTTTAGCATTCAACTGATCAGACAAGGCCCACTCACACTATGAAGAATCCGTCGTGCTGCCTAAAGACACATGCCTGTAAACCCAGCACTCAGGAGGCTGAGGCATCCAGATTTGNGACTAATGTGAGCTACACAGCAAGACCATGTCTCAAAACAAACACACTGGGGCTGGAAAGATAGCTCATGGGTTAGAGTACTCACTGCCCTACCAGACAATTAAAGTCTGGATTTGAACACCCACATTGCACAGCTCAAATGCCTGTACCACCAGTCCCAACTGGTTTTTTTCTTTTGGTTTTTCGAGACAGGGTTTCTCTGTGTANCTGTGTTCCTTTCCTGGAACTCACTTGGTAGCCCAGGCTGGCCTCGAACTCACAGAGATCCGCCTGCCTCTGCCTCCCGAGTGCTGGGATTAAAGGCATGCACCACCA